>JAECUM010079797.1:0-10827 GCA_016617855.1 Megalonaias nervosa | reverse complement strand
CCTTGTGTATTTGTATTGTTTGCCCATGTTCTGCACATGGATTTTTCGGCGGCTCTTCCACCGGCCTTCCCACTTCGCGTAGCGCCTTGTAGTATAGCCCGGTGACGTTTCTGTCTCCTACTTCATCCATGTGCAGATTCCCTGTCCCTGTTATGTACAAAATAAAAGGGTGTCATTGGTTAGTTCATTTGGATTCCAGGTATCCGATGTTGATTAGTATCTTTTTAAGTTCCAAGGAAATAGATATTATTTGGAAAATTCTAAAATTTCCATTTAGAGTTTTTATCAGTCCCACTCTTGAGGGTCGAGAGATGAGACCGGATCATCGCACAGGCTGGTACCTGCCCCTAATGGGCCGTAAACCGAGATCCTCTCCCATCTCCCGCTCCCTCTTTTGTGGCGATTGAATTTGATCTAGTTATACGGGACGGGTTATTTGCGTATAACTATAATCTGTTCGCATTCCCTCATGATTTCTGTTATAAAATTTATTATATCAAATAAAATTTTCCTATCAATTTTTCCGTCCAAAAAGAGTAGTCTATTTCTCTGGTTCTTTTCTGTATTAGAGTGTGCTTTTATTAATATGTCCCTTTCCTTCTTTTTATTTTTACATTCAATAATTACGTGTTGCTTAGTGAAATCACTGAGCTAACATAAGGGACATTTGAGGATTGTTTTAATCATCCCTTTTCTCTTTGCCACTTCTCCTGTTAGCCAAACATTATGTAAATATTTAAAGATTATACTTTGCATTTTTAGGGATTTAATACTCGTCCAATTTAGCCATGTTTTATTCCATACTACCCCCCAATTTTCCCTCTCCACTTTGCACCTTATATTCTTTGTATATTTCTCTCTTATTATTTTATATGTATCCATTTCCCCAACACTCCATATTTCTTTATCATCTCTATATTTAAAAACTAAATCTTTTATATATTTAAATTTCTTTTCCACTAATAACTTTTTAATCAAAGAATTATTTCTAAAAATATCTATTCTATTTCTAATTGTGAAACCGAACCAATAAATGTATAGCGCTTCCCACGGCATATTAGGGATCGCTTTCACCTTTTTAAAACGATTTATTATATTTGCCTCTTGTATCCATTTTAAGTTTGGTAGTGCTAATCCTCCCCTTTTATTTTCTCTATACAAAGTTTCTTTCTCAATGTAATGTAATTTATATCCCCATATATAGTTTATTATTTCATGATCCATACTATCTAGTTTCTGATTTTTAATATCTAGGGATTTCAAAATATAATTCATATTGGAATAAAAATAAGTTTTTGCAACTTGTGTTCGCTCCATAATACATAGTGGCGTTGTGCCCAGATTGCCATGGTTTTGTTGACTTTATCCTTAATATTTTTTAGGTTTTCTATTTCTTCATTTTTTCCAAAAAATATCCCTAAAGCTTTAACTTTTTCTTTTATTAGGTGAGGGGGGAGCCCAGGGTGGTTCCCTCTCCAGTTGCTTATTTGTAATATCTCTGTTTTCTCATGATTTATTTTTGACCCAGACGCTTTACCGAAATTTTCATATTCTTTTTCAAGATGCTTAAAAGAATTTGGGTCCTTTATAAAGTTGGTACAGTCATCGGCATGTTGGAGCATTTTAAATTCTTCTTTCAAATTTGGGATCTTAATTCCCTCAATTAGTTTGTTAGCTCTTATCTTTATACTTAGTATTTCGATTGCTATTACGTATAATAGCATTGACAGAGGACAGCCTTGTCGTACTGATCTCTGTATTTCAAATTTTTCCGGGGTTCCCCCATTTACCTGTACTCTTGCAGTTATATCTCTATACAGGATTTCAGTCCATCTTCGGAAATTATCTCCGAAACCGAATTTTTCTAGTACATTTTGTACATAGTTATGTTCAATTCTGTCAAAGGCTTTTTCTTGATCAAGAAGTACCATAACACCTCTTTGCCCTGATTCCTTTATAAATTCTATTACTGTTCTTATATTTAAAATGTTGTTCTGTATATCATTACCTTTAGCACCACATGTTTGAGTTTTATTTATTATAGTTCCCATACATTGTTTGACTCTATTGCCTAGTATTTTACTCAAAACTTTGTAATCAATATTTAGGAGAGAGATGGACCTCCAATTTTTTAAATCTTTTTTGTCTCCTTTCCCTTTATATATTAATGATATTAAACCATCGCTCATTGTATTTGACATTTTATCATTTTTTAAAAGAATATTATCATACAAAGATTCCATGATCGGCGCTAGCTCACGTTGGAATTTTCTATAAAATTCCCCCGTGAGCCCATCTCTTCCTGGTGCTTTCCCTTTGGCTAGGGAGTTTATGGTAATTAAAATTTCTTCTGTGAATATGAAACCATCACATAAGTCCTTATGTTCTGATGTTTGCTCACATTTAACATCTTTTAAATACATATTTATTTCATCACTATTTATATTTTGTGTTTTATATAATTCACTATAATACTCCTTTTTTTATCCATGATCTCTTGTTTTCCAGTCAATAGTCTATTCCCTTCTGTATTTAAAACTTGTATATTTTTTTCTTCCCCCTTCCTAAATTCTTCCATTTGATATAGTCCCCTAGCTTTTTTTGTATGAGTCCGAAAATTTTCCTGCCCTGATTTCTGTCCCATTAATTTCTTCCTCTCTGATTTGTTCCAATTTACCTATTAATATTTTTTCCATTTCTTGCCCATTATCTTTTTTTAATTCCCTATTTCTTCTTAATCCTTTTTCAGTTTTTCACTTCTTCTTTTGGAAGATCTCATTGCTACAATTTTTATGTCTCTTTTTAGCCAATCCCATTCCTGCACTATATTTTTCTTTTCTGACAACGGCACTTTGTTAATTAAAATCTTTATTTCCTTATTACATTCGTCATCTTCCAATATTTTATTATTGAATTTCCAATTTCCATATCCCCATTTTATCCTATTTTTTGTTTTTATCTTCACTTCAATTAGTTTATGGTCGGAAATCTTTAATTCAGTTATTTTTGCCTCTTAATATATTCCTGTATCAAAAAAAGGTTCCATAAAATTTATCCAATCTACTCGCTAAACCGTTTTTATATTCATATGTGTATTCTGTTCGTAATAAATTTAGTTTCTTATATATATCATCAAGGTTATGTCTTTTAAAAAAATCTAACATACTTTGTCTAAATATTAAATCATTTGATGTTAGTTCTCCCACCATATCTATATTATCCCCCACCCAATTAAAATCCCCTCCATTAATTAAATCTTCCATTGAGTATTTGCTAATATATTTATCCAGATTTTCAATAAATTCCCTTTTCTTATATTTTTTTGCAGAAAAGTATATGTTTATTATGTTCATTTTATTTATTTTTATGTGTAATAACCTACCCTCAAAATATTTTTCCCATCTATTTTTTCCCAATTGTAATCCCTTTTGCTTCTTATTATTACAGCTACTCCTCCTTTAACATCCTCATTTATATAGTTATTTGTTATTACTACTGCATTTAGTTTTTCTTCTGTATATGCTATCAGTTCTTTAGAGAATCTATTGTGAGTCTCCTGAATTAAAATTATATCATACTTATTGTCTTTACATAATTTATCTATTTTTTTCTTTATTTACCCCGTTAATATTAATTGATGCTACATGGAAGTTTGTTCCCTCCATTTTTTTTTCCCAGGCGGCCGTATCTATCATCTTTGTTGCTATTACCTTTTTATAATGCCTTTATAGATTTTGTTACAATTCAGATTTTCAATTTGTTGGGGGGGGGGGGGACTAGCCCCCTCCGTTTCTTCTCCATTTTCACTGGTTTGTCCGTTATTGTCATTAGAATTTCCCATGCAAGTGTCCATTTCTGTCTCTTATCCATTTTCCCCGTCCTGATCAGTCACGCTGTCATGGTCATTATCATTTCCGTTCTCATTGTACACATCCGTTTCCGTATTCACGTCTTGTTCCATATCCTTCTCTTCCTGTTTTCCAGTCACACTCTCTTCTTTTTTCTTTTTTGGTTGGGATTTTTTCCCATCCTCTTTCGTATCTGACATTGTCTCATTTCCCGAGGAGGATAATGAGATTAACCTCATTTTCCTTTTGGTCATTCGTTTCCTCGGTACCGGTGTTGAGTTTAAGGGATGTATCCCCAAAAGATCCACCAAACCGCTTTCTTCTAACTCTTTAGGGCTATCAGTTGTATCCCCAATTTCCTCCTCCTCCTCTGTCAGAGGAAAAAACCTGTTACTCTCTAAGATTCTATCCCCATAGTTTTTATTTTTGGATTGAAACTGTGTGTGGGATTTGAAGGGACTTAGATATTTTTCCCAAACTTGTCCTTTAATCGTTTCATCTAGCTTGTCTTGTGACTTTAGTTTTGTTTTGTCACCCTGTGCTTCATCGTGCGTACCATCCTGTATTTCGTCTCCTAATTCATTTCGCTCTATTGTCTCTTTTCTTGTTTGGGTTATTAAATTCTCCACTACATTTTGTATTTCTGCATAATCTTTGTCATTTAGGTTCACATTACCTACATTTTGTGCAGCCTTGCTTGCATAGGTTGCACCAGGCTGAAAGTTTGTACAGTCCCTGGCACTATGACCTATTTTCTTGCATCTTGGACATAGTCTATCCCTTTCACAGCCTCTATACCATGATCTTAGCAAGAAGCCCATGACATAAAAGTGCGACGGGATCTTTTTTTGCATCTTCCCTATTTATTGATATTATTCTTACACCCGTCTTCACATTTGGGTAACCCCACACCGTTGTCATCTTATGAGCTTTCACTTTTGTTTTGAGTTTCCCTTCAATTTTTGCCACTATTTCCTCCGTCTCTGCCTCTAAAGGGAGGCCAGACACAAAGAGGTCTATGGGTTTGCCCTCGACCTCTCTTATTATCGGAGGTGTTTTGTAAACTCTAGCTTTTATTCCTCTTACTTCAATCCACTCTTTTTCGAGTAAGAGATTCTAGTAATCTTTGGGGAAACAACAAATTTGTTTATTCCCCCATTCTGTAACCCATCTATTTTCCCAATGTCCAGTCCCTGTATTTTCATAGCTGTTAGAATGTCAGCCTGTCTGGGGCAGTTTTCAACTTCTCCAAAATCTATGGTCTGACACCCTTCTGGGTGGAAAGCCATTTAAAATTGTTTCCCTGTCCCCCTATCCACTTGAGTTCTAAAGTAGGTGTTAAGTTTGGTACCTACTGGGTTTGTATATGCTAAATTCTCTACTTGCGCTTGAGCCATCTTGAGTTTTGCTCACTTGAGTAGAGCTCACCGAAAATTTGAAAATGAATTTGAAATGCTTGGTTGCACACTACTGTTACTGCTTTACACACTATAGATTATAGTGCACAAAAAATTTTACTGATACAATATTGAGTTTCACAGAGGAAACTCTGAAAAGTACATGCAGATACAATTGAAAATGAAAATGAGAATGGTAAAAAAATGAAAAATGGAGAAAGAAAATGCAAAAAAGCAAAATGAAAATGAAAAATAATTGAAAATGAAAACAAATTCCCAAAGGGATAGAAAAGCAGAAACTCTTTCTTTTTTTTGAGAAATTTTCAGAGAGATCTGGCAGAAGTTAAAATTCCTTCAAGCTGTGATATAAAACAACTGCAAAATAATTTAGAAATATATTTATATTATATATAAAACTTATACATCTTGCACATTTTATAACATTTGATATGATGCTTTCAAGTGAGTCGACTTCACCGTCATTTCGTCCAGATTGAAGGGGATATTAATTTCTATGTTATGTTGATTACAGTGGTGTGAACTTTCCATATTTCTTTAAAAACACAGAATATGTTTTCTTGTCCTAAGAAATGAGTAGATTAATGTTTTTATTTTCCAACATGAAGTATTGTCTAGACCTGAAAATAACCAATTATTACGTCTAATCAGAGATATCGTTGTCTAATTACAAAAGTAAGAAAATGTATATACTAACTCTTCGCATATTATAGACTTCATTATAACAGAGTTCATAACAATGCAGCACTAATTTTAATTTCAGTTTTAAAGATTTAAATGAATGATGATAAAGCCTAATTACGTAAACGAAGAACACTATTTAACAAAATATCGACAAATTAAAAACGACAAAATTGCAACGACAATGTCCGAAAACACTCTGAATTGAAAGAGCCGTTAGCCTATCAATCTACATACTAACTGCATACACAAATTGCTAGAAACGATTTCCGTACAAAAATATCGATATTATTCACAAGAATTATTAGTGGCTGGCATATATTGTGGACATGCAAGCGTATGAACATTAGAAGGGATACAAATCCATTTTGACAGTGATATCATTTCTCAAAACAGGCTTAGACAAAAATGAGCAAACGAGGAAATCAATCATGGGGGGATGAGGGGAGGGGGCAACACACTCGAGGTTTTTAAAGAAATATTTCATGAGATAAAAAACGAAATATACAATTTTATGAAGAAAAAGAATTTACAACAATAATTGCAATGCATGATCGAATAAGAAACTAATGTATAATTTGTTTGTTTTATCCTAAATACTCTGAAAAGCTCTCCGTTACAGAAAGATTTATTGCATCGTTTACGACTAGAATGGCTAAGCATTTCATCACAGGTCGATTAATAAAACACTGTTTGAAGCTGACATTGAAAAAGATAGATCTAATGTACGGATAAACTTTTTGGTTATATAACTACTGATACCTATGACGAGCCTCAATATGACATAGGTGAGAACGTTAGGATATCAAAACATTAATTTTTTTCCGACTGGTTATCTTCCTAATTTTATGGACGATATTTGTTTGTGCAATTAAACAAGTAATCGAAGGTGACCATTATACAAATAAATTGGAATACTTATGTGGAGAGAATAACGAGGGAATATATCGACGTACATATCCAAATGGCCGCACACGTCATTAATTCCGACAGGTTATCTTCTTAAATTTATGGAAGATATTTGTTGTACAATTGGACAAGTAATCGTAGGTAACCATGCTATAAATAAATTGGAATACTTATGTGGAGAGAATGTCAAGGGAATATATCGACGTACATAGCCAAATGGCCGCACACATCGTTAATTAAAGATAGATAGATAGATAGATAGATAGATAGATAGATAGATAGATAGATAGATAGATAGATAGATAGATAGATAGATGGATGGATATATAGACAGACAGACAGACAGACAGACGGACAGACGGACGGACGGACGGATAGATAGATAGATAGATAGATAGATAGATAGATAGATGGATGGATGGATAGATAGATAGATAGATAGATAGATAGATAGATAGATAGATAGATAGATAGATAGATAGATGGATAGATAGACAGATAGATAGATAGAGGAACTACTTGCCAAGGAGTAGTTATCTCTCCAAGAAAAATAATATGATTTTCAAAGCTGATATAATTCTTAAATGTAAAAAATGATATGAAAATAATACTTGCTATTAAAATGAAGCGATATTTTGAGTATTTCAATAAAATGGTATTTCTATGAAATAGTATACAGTTAAAAAAGAGAATATCAAATCTGAACCCCTTTCCCCAATAAAAAATATTCAAATATAATCGGCTATCCCAAACATCACAGAACCACATCACATTAAATTATTGAAGAGCTACAAAGAACACAAATTATACTGCTTGAAATGATCTAATAATATTTACTGCTATTGTACAAAAAATTCAAATAATAATAAAATATTACCTACAATAGCATGCAACATTTCTGTTCAGAACTTTGCAAGCAGGTAATGATAGAATTAAGAAAAAAGAGAAAAATATTGCTTAAAGATGCAGGACTAGTATGTTTTGCCAGTTTATTTTAATGAGTCTGAGCCAGCCAGTATAAATTAAATTATTGACAACTTTAAACTTTAAATGGTGTGCATTGACAAAAGCCTGAATAACTGCTCTAAATAATAGCATCAAATTCAAATCAATCAGCTTATGAATTTAAATCATAGAGAAAATTACATGTTGCAATTGCGCAGAAAAAAAAGCATATAGACCAAATAGAACGTCGAAAATCAAAATATAAAATATGTAAAACATGTAAAATTTATGATTAAACGAACCTGGTATAATGGTGGTAGACATTATAAAATAATTTGAATACAAACAAAAAGGAGGTACTTGCGAACTTGATGTTGTTGTAAGAAGCAGTTCAATGTCCAGTCATTCGAAGGTAAATGTCAGATTGGGCTTTCAGTTTACCTAACTGTAAAATAAGAAATAATTACAAATTTACTTCAAAACAAAAATAGTACAGTATAAAACAAACTGAGTACATCCTCGTCTAGTTCGTCTGCCCACAAAAAAAAAAAATTAATAAGCATAATTATTAGTCAAAATAATAATAAAAAAAGTATCACCTGAAGGGCTCAAGAATCATTCAATACGTGTTTAATGGGAAACTTGTGAAGAAATTAACCAAGATTCGTTATGTTTTAAAGAACACAAGCCATGCTTATGGAAAATAACCTGCAGAAAATATAATTTTGGGTACAAGAAAAAGATATTTTTTTTTAATCAAATGCTTTTGAACTCTGAAGATTTTTATTCTTAATTGAAATGAAAGAAGAGCGAAAAGATTATGCACTAAGATGTTTTATACAATGTTCAAATTCATTACCAAATACACGGTCTTCTGCTCCTTATTGTGTTTTAGATGTAATTATACACAAAACGTATATACGACATGGTAAATAAAAGCAGTACGGTAAATACCACCAAGACTGTTTATACATTGAATCTTGAAGCAAAGCTTATAAGCCTATATTATACAGAGAAGGAGACCACATACATAAATTTTACGAAATTTTGCAATCAGTTGCAAAGAACGTGATGATGAGCTAAGTCAATGAATTAAGTACATTTCGAGATTGTATAATCTTTCGGGAATTCAAAAAATTGGTTTCATTCTTGTCGTTAATGTGATTAAACATATTGTTTGTTGTTCATTTGAAAGATTATAAAATTGGAACACACAGTCTATTCTCTGTAATTCTGTTAATAATTTACTATGTTATCAGTTGGAATTGAAAAAAATTATTTCTTTCTCAATTTGTCCTTCTACTGTAAAATTCACTTCCCACGTGTAAAGAGTTTACGTTAAATTTGTAGAATTGGGGAACGCCTTGCATGACTGTAAAATCACACAAGTTTAATTCTTTACGTCTTCGAGAAGCGTGTATGTCTCCTTATCAAAGTGTTGCCTTTCTTTCTTTCTCTATTTTCTTCCTAATTGCATTCCATTTTTCCTTTTATGTGTTATTCTTAGTAAATATCAGATTAAATTTGTCCGGACTTTCTTTTATAAGTTATTGGTTGACGCAATAGATTAACCATACCGGTAAATTTACTTCTGGCAGAGGTTAAAATCTCATCGTCCTTTAAAACTGTATTGAATACAAGATTTTCGTTTACTTTTCTAGCAACAAACAAGAGTAAATTTGCACGAAACCCGCTAGAAGCTATAGGAACATTCTGTCATGTATCTGCTACCTAGTTTAAAAACAAAACAATAGAAAAACACAGAAATCTAACATGTTCTTTCTTGTACTTTTCAGACATCCTTGAAATGTTCTATCTATTGGACCAAATCATTCTAATTTTCTTAATTTGCAACAACCTAAACTTAACCATGATGTCTGTAGACAGAGTAGATAATGCTGGATACAGAGGTAGTGCCCTTGATGTTTTCCCGTTCAAAGACGAATAAATGAACAGCTGGGACATTGTCATAGTAACTAAACATAAGTTAGAGTCAAGAAAGAGAATATGGTATTTTTGACTTATTAGTCATATTTTAAAGGAGATAAACTCGCGAATGGTAGATGGATAATGCCATCATAGATGAATTTTATCCTTCTGTTGCATTATAACTAATATGTGACAACACTAAATCTGATTACACTCAAGACTGATTTATAATAGTAATTTTTATGGATAGCGAAATGAGGTGTTTTCTGTGGACCTTTTAATTCCGTTGTCAAAATGTAGTTTTCATATTTATAAAAGTGAAGGTCATAGTTGATAATATATCGTTTCTTACAATAGCTCTCCTTAACACTGTTGTTTAGCATGTTTAATTCATACAGTGTTCCTGACTTTTATGATGATCGTTATTGACGGTTGTGAATAGGGCTAATGCCCATCTGACTTTTGTCACGACCTTATGTAAACAAGATGTTTACGGAGCAAGAGTTAGGACTAATAATTTTCCATTAGAATGAATTGTTTTCCAGAGCACTCTATTGCGATGTAGGTCAAGTGAAATATGTATATAGAGAATATTTGGTAAACAATTATTCATTCCAGTTTAATATCAGTCACAGGGAATATATGATAAGAGTTTATAGTTGTGTTCAGATTCATTTTGAGAGGAAGTATTATTTTCAACTTTTTCATTGGAATTACAAAGTGTTCATTGACATTTGGGACTAAATCACATCTGTGAAATTATTGAGAATTCATTCAAAGACATTCTGGCTTATATCATTGTGATCCATCAAGAAAATCAAGTTCAAGGCCATTGATACCTAATGGAATGCAAGATTATTGAAATTCATTCAGAACATTGTATACTTCTTGGGCGTGTGATAGAACGTTTAGGATTATTTGGGATTCAATTCACAAAGATGAAAGTGCCCTTTGAACGCTCACTATGTACGCTAAGGAAATAATATTTGTTCATCTTACTAAACTTGTTTGTTTCGCTTCACTCTGTTAAATAGTTTAAGACACGGAGTCGGGGTATATATATATATATATATATATATATATATATATATATATATATA
>JAECUM010079786.1:0-10163 GCA_016617855.1 Megalonaias nervosa | reverse complement strand
ATATATATACACATACATACAGCAATATGCGGGACATAGATTTCGTCCGGATAATCGGTTGACTCGTTGATCGAATTTTCGGAATTCAATGGGTCGGATTATCATACATTTTACAGTATATGTATCGATTATTAAACTAATATTAACATGTTGTTAACGTTTGACATGTTTAAAGGTAGAAATGGCAGAAACAATAAAAATGATAACATATGTGTTATGGACGATCTTATGAACACAAGTGTCAAAGGGCTTTAATCAGTTCAAACTCTGCTGACATGGAGTCTACTCTTATTTGTGGCGGTAGGGGTGCCACGGAATTGTGTGAAAAGAAAATATCTTTCACATTATTATTTATTCTATGGCATAAAGAACAACCGATCGGAATGAAAATAGAATGAAATACTTAGAACACAGCATAATAAGGCATTATCATAATTTCACAAATAAAGCCTTCAATCATTTCGTGAACACTAAAGTCAACGATCCACATGTGTCTTCTCATCAACTGACTTGCTACGTCTTTCAAGTATTGACAACTTTCAAGAGACCTAAAGTAAAATATTTTAGACCAAAAGCGATACCCAGCTTAATAAACCTTGTCAGTTCAGCAAGCCGGGTTAGTTCAGAGAGACATTACAAGTAGATGAAATTTATATTGTTGAGAACGTCTCCTATACAAAATGGAACCGCTTTCCTACTTGTGTGTAGTTTTTCGTGCTATTTCATGGTATTGTTTGTGAATTCGCCCCTGCACAGCCTCCAACTGGCTATAGATCATAAATAGAAATCGCACCGACCTTTTCTCTTTTTATGCCCAATCGAATGCGAAGACTTTGGCGATCATGAAAAATACTGTTTATGTAGGGCATGAATATGCTGAGAAATAAATCCTTCTTGTTGCAACGTGACTCTCACGAAGAATATGTGAATATCAACAGAACTATGAGTCTTACACAAAGTTTCCAGAGTAAATGAAACAATTTACGCGTTGAAGCATACCGATGTGTGATACATCCCGACAAAAGTTAATGAAACAATTTACGCGTTGAAGCATACCGATGGATACATCCCGACAAAAGTTAACGACTACATCTACATCGTCGAAATTGATTCGTCACGGACTAAATAACGGAAATCGCAAAACATTTCGTTTCTGAATGCATTGTCTGTACGTGTCTTGAATGGAAATCTAGTGACCTACATTTCCAATGACACCTGTAAAGGTCTCATGAGGTTAAGACAAACCGATCAAACTCAACCTTTAATTAGACACATTGAGCGAAATTCATTTTTCTCCAATAAGTTAAGTATTTTTCAAGTGGATGTTTCAGGTAATCAGTTAATAAATATAGATGCTACAATTGTTTGGGTTTTTTTTATCAGAATGCATTGTGTAAAAAAGACCTTTGTAATAACAGCATCAACAACATGTTATGGATGAATATAACCGTTGCTTTATCCCCAGCATCACTGGGTTCTTATGTACATAAAGCCAGACACAACTATAAGAGAGTATTTACTGGAATCTTTAAACCTTTTTAAAGCAAAACACAAGTACTTAAGTAACGATAAGAAATGCATCTGACAATTTATTAAAACTCTGTACAAAATGAACATGATTTATTAAGCAGTTGCAAAACATGTTTTGATGCTCTTAACATAATGAATTGTCTATAGCTATGTTTCAGACAAAGCTTGAGGTTCATCACCGGAAGGGAAGAGTCCAGACTAGATCAGTGTGAATAAAATCAATGTCTAGTACAGTGAAAGGATTTTTTAAAAACCAGACTGGTCATTGGTTTCTAGATCTGGCATACTGTCATTCTGCATGAACGATACTGAGCTAATAATGGTTGTATGCACTGGGACTTTGCACTTCAGTCTCCTGGTTAACATTCCAGCTCTTAATTCCAGATAACTAATGACTTCCTTGTATTGACCTTGCAAGCGGCTGTTGTCTACTGTTGTTGCATCTTCCCTTCAGGACAAGTGACAATATAGAATCCCAGCATATGTAATTTGGTTTTGGATAAATGACAATGTAGAATCTCATCATACGCAGGTTAGTTTCGGAAATTGTCAAAATAGAATCTCAACATAGGGAAGTTGGTTTTTGGACAAGTGACAATATGTCATTCTGCATCAACGATACTGAACTAATAATGGTTTTATGCACTGGTATTTTCCCATTTGTTTCTCCTTTTCTTAACATTCCAGCACTTATTTCAAGATCATGAATGACTTCCTTGTAATGATATTGCAAGCGGCTGTTATGTACTGTTGTTGCATCTTTTCCTTTTGGACAAGTGACGATATAGACTCTCATCATACGTAATTTGGTTTGGACAAGTGAAAATATAAAATATCTTCATATGTAATTTGGTTTGGACAATTGACAATATAGAATCTCATTATAAATAATTTGGTTTGGACAAGTGAAAATATAAAATCTAAGCATAGGTAATTTGGTTTCTGGACAAGTGACAATATAGAATCTCAACATAGGCAAATTGGTTTCTGAACAAGTGACAAAATAGAATCTCTTCATATGCAATTTGGTTTTTGACAAGTGACAGTATAGAATCTCATCATATGCAATTTTGTTTTGGAAAGGTGACAATGTAGAATCTCATCATAAATAATTGGGTTTTGGACAAGAGACAATATAGTATCTCAACATAGGTATTTTGGACAAGAGACAATATAGTATCTCAACATAGGTAATTTGGGTTTTGGACAAGAGACAATATAGAATCTCAACATAGGTAATTTGGGTTTTGGACAAGAGACAATATAGAATCTCAACATAGGTAATTTGGGTTTTGAACAAGAGACAATATAGAATCTCAACATAGGTAAATTGGTTTTCTCATACAACTCTTTAACAATTTATATGTGGCATAGCGTGTTTTCCATAAAATCCTTCACATGAAATAAGGAGTTATTTTCTAGACCACAACATGACTTGCCATTAAGGAAAGAAATCTTTTCCAATTTATAAAATGTCTTCTTTCATGCTTTGTTTTTTAATACATTTTCTTTGTCCCTCCTCCATTTTGTTTTCTTCCTGACCTGTCGACTACTATGAATATTCTGATTTGTTTCTAACCGTCCAATTTCTATTCTTCGTTTTATTTTCTTTGCATTTAAATTACCACATCTACCGCTGTTCTGCTTCTTTTTAATTTGTTTTTTCACTAAGAAATAGTAAATAATTACGGGGGGGGGGGGGGTCTCGAAAAAGTCCCCACTTGTCCTGTACTTATATAGGCCTACAGATTTGCTTCGACACTCCTTCTTTGAGAGAACATTTTAACCAGAGGATCACTCTCTGCAGACAGAGACATGGATGGACAGAGAGAACAAGGGATAAATAAAATATTCAGTGTTGCACTTTCTAAAAGGTTTACTTTGTTTAGTAAGTATAATTTTATGTATACTGGGTATAGCAAAATATATGATCATAAACAACTCTATCAGCTGTATGTTTATGGATGTTCGTACCAATGTGGACACCGATACCGAAGCAAGGGAAGAAAATCCATTACCCTGGAGTCTAAAACAGCCAAAAGTTAATGCCAGGCAATCACTTTTCCGAATATGAAAGCCCGGTTGGCCAACGAACCAAATTTTATTAAAATAATGATCATGTTAAAAACTATGATATTTTCTAATTATGTCCAGCGATCGTTAAATTGTCCCCCTGCGCATCTTTACCAGGGTGTCCAAATTATCTTCATGATTCTACATTTTAGCATTTGGTGATTTAAATTTGGTAAGAAGCCACACTAATCCGCATGTGTGGGCTGATTAAAAATTACAGTCCCTGCTGCCTCTTTCGTAAAACCTTAAAGAAATAAGACTAGTAAATTCTCTTCATTTTTCAACACAACAACATATGGTATAGATACCTTTCATCTTTGACTTTACAAACTGAATGCCTGTAATCTGGTAGTAAGCGCTAACGTGAAAGCGCACTGACTGCTTTGCTAATGATCCGAGAAACTAACTGGAAACTTAACTTATGACCTGAATAATTATTTTTAGATGTAACGGTCGATCTCTACTGACCCAACTTTCTCAGGGTTGAGTTGGCAACTGCAAAGAAATATTTTTTCATTATATTTAAAATTTGTTGGCAGAATTTAAACATACTATTTGGTGCCACCAACGTGCCAAAGATTCAATTTAAAGACTGGTTTTCGTTTACTCCTATGCAGCAAAACCTACTGGGCTCAACTGCGCACATATGCACAAATAAAATGGGAAAGTGCGGTGTACTTAGGTTTGCAGAGAAATTATTAATTTTACGAAGCTGTGTAGCTCTTTCAATCTGATCGTTTCTTTTTATTGCTTTATTTTATTTTCAAGACGTCGACATTTTAGTAACACATAAAGATTCTCCATTATTGGTCTGAAAGAAAGAATGTACCGAGAATACAAGTTGGTACCACAAAACATGTAAGATGGTTTGCCCAGCATGACTATTGTCCTAATGTGCCAAAAGGTTTCTGTCCACAAATCCATGTACCTGCGTTGTATTGTAAATTTGAAAATCACCAAATCATGTCTATCAATCTAGAGGTCCAGCCTATTTATGTAATTTTGTGATCAAATTCTTAATTATCTAAAGACTTTGTAAATTCTTTATCCATTCTAAAATATTCAGAGTATCATTTTAGGGACATAAATCTGTAATATGTCAAAACCTCATCACAAAGTAATCTGCACAAAGTCTTCTATTGATGAGACCTTAAAAAGAATTTAGTTAAATTGTTAGAATTAAAGTGGATTTTATATTAAAAAATGTACTTTTGTGAACTGACAAATGGACAAAAACAAATAACAGGATACTGAGAACTGTATCGTTACATATGTTCTGTAGGATTTTGTGGTTCCAATGCCATCAACGAAATTGTAAGGGATATTAATTAAGGAAAAGACAGACTAATAGACTAAATTGCTAAACGACCTCTCCTGATTTGCTGCATCATGTTCTAATGAAAATGTTCAAAAAGGTTCAAGCTAGGTGATAGAGTGAGTCAAACAAATTACTGTAGTCCTTGACCATGATCTTGGTGCTTATAGATGGGGGTGGAATATTCAGTTGAAATAACTCGTATTTGCTATCTAGTATTTGAGCATTATTACGTCTGATTACTGCACCAAACACAATGGTCCCTCAAGTTACAGTGAGCTACTCCTTACAGTGAGCTACCCCTTTGACAATCTGCTTATGGACATAGATCTCACTAAAATATTTTACAACTTTGTTTCGTGTACATCCCATTTATTGTGCTAAATTTTCTGCCTAATATAGGCCAATTCTGATTGGAATTTATATCTTCAAATACACCATTGTTTGTACTTTGCGTTTATGTATTACGTATAAGTATGATACAGACGTGCTACAACAAACCGCATTATAAAGTTTTCACATTTTTATTGCTCCCATGAACAGCAATAGAATGAGGGAGTACTGTATGAAGACATGTCTGATAGTGTCTGTCAAATCATACACTGCAGGTTCAGCCCTTCAGTCAAAACTTGATGTAATAAATCTTCGCGAGCCAGTGATCCTTTGAAACCTATCATCTCCAGATGAAACATTGACTAGCACTATGCAAAGAGTCAAATGGAAATCATTGTCATATAGTGTTGCAGTAAAATTATTCATGTAGGTCATGTGGTCATACCGAACAAACTGAGATAAATGGTGTCTGGAATACAAGCAATAATTAAAAGCATCAACATCACATTATTTTGCACAGACAACGAATTCAAGTCCCGTAGACGTAATGTTAATGTTAGGCAAGATTACAATTTTACTGTAGAAAGAGTGGCAAAATACGTCTGTATCTCATAATCTTTCCAAGAGGAACACTTCGAAATGATGAAAATGGTATGAGGCGCACTGTGTTTTTTAAGAAAAATTCCCTTGTAGACGCCCACTTTAAAAATATGTCCTGGTGAGATTGCCCTGTTTACACTGAGTATACCTATGTATGGAAAATTCTATGTGGTCATGAGCTGAGCACAAATATTTAGCCACTGTTTAGTACAGTCATGAAACACCAATGCAATGCGCGATCACCTTTCTTTAGAGACCATTATTTGTTTGCAGGATTGGTGGTCTTACAAGACAGGTTATAATGTAAGTCATAAAATACTGGTCACTACAGCCATCCATGTTTGTAAAGGTGAAATAATAACAAAGAAATATCCAATAATCCAGTTTCATTAACTCTTATTGTTGTATTGGTGTAACATTAACAGAGCTAGACAAAATCATATAGTGTAATTAACCCATTATGACCATTGCTGCGAAAGAAACTTAAAACACACGATGTAACCAAAGTCAGAGATGTGTCAAATATAGGTGACACTAACCTACTTTAGTAAGGGTGGAGTATACTAATCAAGAGCCATTCCATTACCATATTAGAGATTGTGAAATATGGGTGACACTGGCCTATTTTTGTAATGAGGGTGTAGTAATCATCAAAGGAAACATAGTTACCAAGTTTCACCCTTCAAAGTATAAAAGTGTATACACATTTTGCAAAAATCTGTGTTTATGAGCTAAATGCAAAAATGAAACGAAAACCATTTAAATGTAAAATATAGGCCACAGCGACTTCTTTTTTATAAGGTATGATACACCTAGAGATGCATACAATCATCAAGTTATATAACTCTATCATGAACAATGCAATAAACTTAAAATAAACCATAACCAGAGTCAACGAAGCAAAAGAATGAGATATGCTAGCCTACTATTGCGATGAGATCGAAGTACACATTTAGATTCATCCTCTCAACAAATGTCATGCTTCTAAGTGTAACAGTATATATAGACTGTGTGAAAATCTTACAGGTATACATAATGCAAAGAAACTATGTGGTCATGAGCTAAATCAAAAACTTATTGAAAAAATGAACATGTAGCTCTCATCCCCAGACAGTAGGTTCTATGACACCAGCTACAAACTGTATAGAGTTTGACATGGGAATAAAGAATTCATACACTGTAAGTTATTTTTAATTATTTCACTTTGTTTGATTTTACATTTTAAATTTATATTTTGGAAACTTGCATGCTTGTTGGGTTACCTTGTCCTGTTACTGAAGTTTAAACCCCAAGACGTAACGCTGATAACATATCACCACATTCCAGACCATTGGCACATTAGCACATTCGAGACTACTGGCACATCAACGTATTCACTATATATATATATATATATATATATATATATATATATATATATATATATATATATATATATGCCTTATATGCCAATACTTATATATATACTATATACTATATATATATACGCATATATATATATATATATAAAACACGTACACACACACACACACACACACACACACAAAGACTGCGGTGATAGAATTCCCACTTTTTCCCTTCATTTTTGTTTTGCTTCTTTTTATTTAATTTCATTTTCCAAACTTTATCATACTTCTTTCCTCTGTTCGTCTGGTGAATTAAATTGTGTACCCCGGGAATAGTACTATTCATACTGGTAGCCCTAGTTATATATCTCTCCAAACACTCGCGGTCCAGATTAATACCACAAAGAACTACTAAGAGGCATAGAATCACTTTTTAAAGAAAATATAATGAAAATTCTTATTATTTTTATAGATAAAAGCCATGATTGATGATTTGAGCAACACATAATCAAGAAAGACAACTCTTTGTGAGCAGCGTGCTAAGACTGCACGCATTATCGTTCATTATCTGTGTGAGTTTTGTCAGCGTCGTTATTGCACAGATACATCAGTGAACAAGGTTATATTTTTCCAAGTGCACACTGGAAATTAGTGACCCAGGTACTGAGACCTGGTCGAAAATATCATTTTATAATCAACACATAACGACCAAAACCATACAAGCAAAGCGGAGATAGTAAAAAAATATATGATTTTGTTCAGTTATAAAAATTTGTGACCAACAGCCAAAAGTGAGTACTATGATTTATTCATAATCAGTGTCACCTGAAATGATGAAGGCATATTTTGTTTACAGCTATCGAGTAAAGCAATCCAAACGCCCTTTAATCACACTCAAGTAAGTTTCCCGTCATATGGCATTATTGTTGAGTTTAATTTTTGAACACAATATGCATTATACGACGATTCACAACAAATATCATTTTGATGAGTTAAGCAATCCTAATACATATCGAGGAATAATAACTATCTTTCCATATTTTTTATAAATATTTTTTGTTAATGTTAGAGTTGGGCAGAATAAGCTTCTATAACCCATCCTGGCCTCTTACAATTTTGGACAGTTCTATACTGAGTTGCACTTCATTAATTTGATACGTGTACCTATATTATGTGTATCATTAATTTGATATGTGTACCTATATTATGTATGTTATCATTCATGATTATAATTTGTAAAGGCTATTCAGTTAATAACATGTTAAATACTAACTTTGTTATCATTGGTAAGTTCGCACTTTAAAGATGAGTCATGTATCAAGTGCGAAGATCCATTCATTAAGTTCCAAGGCTGAGATGTACTATAATTCAAGTAAACATCGCGTGATCTGATTTCAGGACATCTGAATGCCAGTATGACCAGATTTCTGATTAGCTAGAGTAGCTAGCCCACGTGAAAGATTTTACTGGTTCGAAATGCAATGTAAATGATTCATCGAACTTCTTTTGATTCTAATTCTACGCCATAGCATGGTATATAACAGAATTATTGCATATAATGAAGCATTCTTAATAGTATTAGCAGTATTGGAAGTTATTAATTTATATTGAGAGGTTTGATTCATTGATTGAATTTAGTATTTCTTTAGAATTACATTGCTCGAAATATTCAGATTAATTCAATAATAGTTGTATGGAATTACTGTGAGTTCATTTAAGGACAGTTGGATTTATAACTATTTCGGAAATACTGTGAATTCATTTAAAGACATTTTGGGATTCGATGATAGTAATTATTCTTTAATAAAGGTCAATCACACATTTATTTATCAGGTTTTAGACCAGGATATGACTGTCAAGCTACTCTATTGAGGATAGTAGAGGACTCGCACAAGGTTCTTTATTTGAAATAAAAAAAAAAAACAACAACAGAAAGAAAAAAACAGTGTTGTAATTTTTGAAAAACTACGTTTAATTACATTGAATGTTTAATAATAAGTAGAATACTGACAGATGCGTGTGATGGATGAATTAACATTTCCGTGTATAAATTCATTGGATTGGCATAACATAAGGTGAATTCCCGTTCCCATTCAACTACCAGTTTTATGTATATAATTACATGCAAGGACTGAGGAACATGAAACAACAGTTTTTCTTAACTTGACTAAAGATGAAATTTGAGCTGAGATATTGTTTATTGAGATTAGGAATAATGGAGGGGTAGACGCAAAGTTATATCGATCCATAGATAAAGGAATGGGCGGTAGACAGGTCTAAGGTAGATTAAAAAGGTTGTATACATGTACAACGTGTTAGCAGAATGTATGTATGTATGTATGTATGTATGTATGTATGTATGTATGTATGTATGTATGCATGCATGCATGCATGCATGTATGTATGTATGTATGTATGTACATTTGACTAAATGATACTTCCACTTTCTAAAAAAATTACAGAGTGCTAGAGAAGAAAGCGCAATAAGTGACATCATACTGCATATTTGGCGAATGATTGACAATATGCCAAATGGAATAACTTCGTGAACATCAAGCTTGACACTACGACAGTGTAAAGAAATGACCAAGGTTAGCCTGCAATGATATACGTTAGTAAAATCACATATACATGATACTGGTTTATAACACATTTGTTGTCTTTGCATGTATCCTTTTTTGACCCATCGTACTCCAAATCAGTATTAATTAAAGACAATTTTCAGTTTGAAAACATTGCTTTTCGTAATAATAAGTCAGGTATATACGCTCAAGCTACAACGGAAGCACTACATTGTAGAAATATCTGTCAGGCTAGGATCCGTTTGCAACGTTCTCGTTTATTACTATATTTCTTGCCTTTACAAAGCGCACAACTGCGTATTATCAGACGACCAATCTGGACCTACGGTGTTTACAGTGGATGGTTATTATATATATATATATATATATATATATATATATATA
>JAECUM010079748.1:0-12003 GCA_016617855.1 Megalonaias nervosa | reverse complement strand
AAACTAGCAGAGTTAGCTGATGAAAAGGAAAAAAATGTAGCAACAGGTCTGATGGCAGGAAGTGGTCTTCGTATTAGACGATGACCAGTAACATAACATGTTCAAACGTATATCTGATCCCGCATTTGACATGGACGCACCGGTTCTCAAGGATGAGTCTGTGCGTGATTATCAATATTATTCTTATGACGTTCGAATTCCAGATCAGCGTGGACAAAGTGAACTTCAAGTTCAAGATACAAGTAGGTATTTCTTACCCGCTGAAGCATTCATTGAAGTTGAAGGTAAAATTTTTAAAGCAGATAATACTGAATACGGAAACGATGATGGGTTTGGTTTTGTTAATAATGGAATCATTGCGTTGTTCGACAGAGCCACGTACATGATTGACGGAAAAAATATTGAATCGATTCAAAAAGATGTTGACATTGCCACGACGATACTTGGCCTTGCAAGATATAGCGACGATTATTCAAGATCAGCTGGTCCATCAATGATGTTTACCAAGGACACTTCTGATAATCCAAATCACAAAAATGTAACTACAGGTAATGTAAAAAACGCTGCAGGAACCGCAGAAACCGCCGCAGTAATATCAATGAACGCAAATTTCAACTTATGATTTTCAACACGTAAAGCACTGTTGAAGGATAGAATGTTTTCATGTGCAAGTCCATTATCACATATTTTTGGATTCTGCAGAAATGTTAGAAAAGTTATTTTTGGAGCTAAACACACAGTTGTACTTGTAAGAAAAGCCACTGACGATGATGCAATATGGCACGTTGAAGGAGCTGATGCTGCTGCAACTAGAGCACTTCATGGTAAAGTAGTACTATCAACAATATCTGAAGAAGGACGTCTACTCACTTTTATGGGTCAAGGTGGTAAATCGACGTTATCATGGTTAACAAAGACCACAGATGTTGTTCAAAGTGCAATTAATGGTCTATTTACATGGCAAATAGCTTCTCAGCAAGGTATTTCTGCACCGCGACATATATTCATTACGCTTCAAAATAATACACGATTAAATAATCAAATACGAAGTTTGATGATATTTGACAAACTTGGTGTTTCCGAGGTTTCCTTAAGAATAAATGGACATCAAGAACCATCCGAGGATATTTTATTGAATTTTGATCAAAATCATGTAGCGCGTGCGTATCATCGTCTAATGTCGTTTATGGGACGTGATCAAAATATTGATTCTGGTTTTTAAATATCACAGTTAGATTTTACAACCTTATATCCAATTTATTACTTTTCACTCGCACATTTAGATTTAACCAGACAATCTGTTGTAGATATACATTTTCGAGCTCGTGTTAACAGCAATATCATAGACATTCCTAATTACAGAGCAATCGCCATTATACTCAGCGATAAAACAATGTTACTTGAAGGTGTTGGTGGTCGCATGAGAGTCGTTGATGCTCCCGTAGAGAATATGCAAGCGCTGATTTAGAAGTCAGAAATATATCATAAATGTCATATCATCATGTTAGTGTCAATCTGACCCCGGGTCAGATTAAACGATTACAATTACCGTTAACATTACGATGCGGAACAAAAATATCATTAAAACAAGAACAAATGAGCGGTGCAAATAAATTATCGTTGACCGAACGTCAGTTTAAGAGATTCAACGAAGCTAAACACGCAATAAAGGAATACGATTAAATCTTTCTGTGGGTGCAATCAAGGATGCTATTAAAAGCGGAGGAATATTTCCGCTTCTCGCAGCTATTCCAGCATTAATAGCCGCTGTTGCAAAAGCTGCTGAGTTAGGTGCAGTTGGGACAGCTGCTGGAATGGCATTAAGGAAAGCAACAGGAAAAGGATTAAAAAAAAGGAAACGAAGAGGTCACGGTCTGAGACTTCCAGAGGATCGATACGGAAAAGGATTAAGAATTCCAGGGACTCGCTGATTTTCCCGATGTCTAACTTTGATTTACTCGATGCTGCTGCGCAACTAAATATAAAGAATTTTAGAGGTGTTTTTATGCGTGATCAATTACCGAAAAATCCAAATCTGAAAGAAACAGGTATTGTTAATCTTGATTAATGCTCTGGTCGTGGCACTCACTGGGTTGCATATGCAATTGATCCACGTGGAATTGTTTATTTTGATTCGTATGGGTTGGCGCCACCAAAAGAATTTTTAAAGTATGTCACTGCCGACTCTGTCGGTGGCAATATTCCACTCTGGTATTCAACGCTACCAACACAAACATTAACGGATCCACCGATATGTGGCCGTGAAGCACTAGCAGTACTTGATGCTGTATCAAGATCAACGAAACCACCTCATAAAGCTGTACACGAATATACATTAAATAATCGCTAATCATATAATGGTTGATATTTATGGAAGATCTTCTACTAATGCTCTCACCGGCAAGAAGAAAGAAGATATCGATTTATCAAAATACGCCACCAAAGACGATCTTGATGATATTATGAATTTGGCTGGAGTTGACCGAGATGACCGAGATGAAGTTGTTCTTTTTCAGAATAAATTCGGTGATTTAAAGACGAGTAATATCAAGTGGGTCGATATAATTCGTAGAGTTCTTGGTGCTACTACGGACAATATTCCGCTATTTACTGACGGTGGTAGAATCAGAGACTCAAACGTATCAATCGCAACTATCAGAGATGAAATTAAGAAAAGTGTCGCTGATCGTTTAAAATCCGCAGGTGATACAATGACAGGTGAGCTTAACATGAATGGAAATAAAATCGTTGCTTTAAGAGAATCAGCAGGTGATGAAGATGCCACAACAAAGAAATATGTGGATGATAAAAATATTCTGATGACAACTTCGTTGTCGACGATCAATGATGGAATGATCGCATTTAGAACTGAATTTTATAATCACATACAACTGTTTATGAATTTTCGCAGAAACGTAAACAAAACCACTAATGCATTTTTTGGAAGTCCACCAACCGTTGATATTAAACTCGCCGACATTAATACAAAACTTAATGATGTTGTCAGTGGAATTCCTAATATCGTGAATGAAACCAATCTGATTAAAATTCCACACACACAAATTAGCAACATCACGTACACGGTGGCGTCTGGGGTATCAACGTGGACACCGCGCGATAACACCCTCGAACATACCGCAGAAATAACTGGGTTATACAGGCTGTCCATGCATGGTTGGGAAATTACTGCGGCCATTTCATCATCACCGAATGTATATCATAATCCTCTACTGGTGATGCTAAACAAGGACACCAAAGAAACATTTACGTTGACATCAACGGAAATACCCCCGAGACGTTGCTGGTGGTGTCTGGAATTTATCGCTGTCTTAGACAACAACTAAAGTATAATGATAGACGTTAACAGATACAGATACGATCAAGTAACAACATGGCAGAATAAATTAAAAACCATCATCGATAATTATACAGCAAAAATAAAGAAATATCGTAGACGTGCGGTTGTCGTTGATATCGTCGTTTATTCGGTTTCCGCGATTGTTGCTGGAACCGGCGTAGTATTATCAACGTTGACGATGATGGCGCCGATCGTTGTAACAATCATTGTTTCATCGTCAACCACGATCGCTGGAATATTTAATATTATCGCAAAAAAGATAAATACGTGTACAAATGAAAAATTAAACTAGTACATGATGAAATTACTCACAGCAACGACCGCCTACTCTAAATTATCATTGATGATTCCTTCGTCACTTAATGATGGAATAATATCCGATGAAGAATTCAGTATTATAATAAAGATCTACAATGAAGTATTCCATAACGATGTTATGGATGAAAAAATTCCTGAACAGGATTTAAAACAATAATAGCATAATAATTACATCGTTCGATCAGCGATCGCAACAATTATTACAACAGATCGTCACTAATACTGCTCCGGTAAGAACCACAATGATATCAGCGAGTTCAACTAATCCTGAATTCAGTATTAATTTTCCAACTGCAATATCAGCTTCCGAGATAGCGCTAGCGCAATTACGAGTTTATTATAGTTGGCCCAATATTAGGTCAAAATCATTCGGTGGACTACAACCGAATAATTCATTAGTATTTGCAAATAAAAGCAAACCCGATGGGACTCCTGACTGGCAAGTAGTTAGTATTCCAACGGGCAGTTATCAAATAGAACAGATCAATGAAGAATTCCAACGCAGAATTAAATCTATCACAGGAAAAAGAATCAAAGATTGCCATTACTGTTCACGAGCCAACACTGTCTTCGGCCGTTGAAATATTATCACCGGATTACGCTGTTGACATTTATCAATCTTCAGTCAGATCAGTATTAGGATGGCCCGAAGTTGAACCTGTGATGTCAGCGACACTATCGTCGGAACCACAACTGAACGAATATCTGACAACAGAGAAGAAATTTATTAAAGATCCGAGTTATCGAAGTCATTGTACTTGGACAGTTGATACATTTTTATTTATGTACAGGAAATGATTACTGATTTATTGACCGAGGTTCCCGACGAACGTTCTATCGGCGGAGTAGCAATACAGTTAAATAATAAAGAAATTGAAGATATCACATTACCAGCAATGACAAATGAATTTTACAGAATATTTGTTGATGCAAAAAATTCAACCATTGATCTGGTGCAGCATTACAACGAAGACGTAAAAAGAAATATTATAGAATGAATCCAGCACCTGAACCAAATATTATTTGGTTTTGATTATGTTAAACGAGTTGCAATAAAAAAATCTTCACGAATGGGTTGGTGCAGATATAATAAAAAGAGAAAAAAGTGCTTTGGGTTTTTTTCACAAGCCAAACTGAAAAAGTTAATAAAATTTACAAAAACATGATGTCGATAAATTAAAAGGATTATTAATTAGCATCCCCAGAGAAAACTTTCCTAGAATCCTCGAATCATGGAGAAGAACAATCCCACCACCAAGTATTCTCCGATACAACAACGATCCGTATGGTGGTGGCCGTCATGTATCACCGGGCATCGTTAATATCACATCAACGATCGCTGTCAATCTAGTATGTGATGTTATCGACGGCAGTTATCAAGTTGACACTGATAAATCCAATCAGGCCCAAGAAGGATACATTCTCTACTCATTTACTCCTCAAGTCCCCCCAGGCTATTTGATTGTATCAGAACCAATCAATGTTGTTTATCTAAAATGTCATAATCCACTCTTATCACGGATACATTTTAAACTTACTGACCAGTCTGGCCACTTGCTCTATCTTAGGTCAGAGTCGTTAAATATAAACTTGTATGCAAGATCGTAGAGCGTCATCGTAATGACTTAGTCATCAACGTCATCGTAGTCCGTGATTACATCACGGCGGAAAATACCAAGCAAAAAAAAAAAATATCAAATATATTTTTTTTTTTTACCCCTGTGATATAATCACGGATTATTATTCTGGTACAATGCTATTAGTTTCGTCGTCAGCGACGTTGCCACTGGTGACGGAGTCACCATGTAAGATTAATCATGGATGATGCTGAGTTAGATTTTATAATTACTGATACAACGAACAAAGGAACATTTATAAACAGAAGTAATGCTTATTCATCAGACGGAATTAAATTAGGTACAATTGTGAGTTATATCGATGGTGAATCACCGCAATTTACTCATTTAAGATCTTCTATGCTCGCGTACATTTCTATAAATTTATTATCGATGATAAATAGATTTCCTTGTTACGCTGTAAGAGTTGCTACGGATTCATTTTATATAAATAGCGCGTACGTGGATTTGGTAAAACCGCTACTCAGTAATGACGAATGGGGATCATGGAGAATAAAACAAAAAAATATACTCGACTATTCTGAATCAGCAGACGTTAATATCAAAGAAATATACTACGGTGATGACAATCAAATACCAGTCTCAACATCACCATCTGTATTTGATCCCGTGGCCAGACATAAAACCATTTATCTCAATGGACCTGGAGGTTCTGGTAAAACAACACGTGCCATTGAATTATTTCGCCGTAGTTTGAAGAACTCCGTTGATATGATTGTTCTGACACCTACACATAGACTAGCCAGAGAAATAAATGAACGTGGAGTAAAATCTCAAACTTATCATGGTTTCTTCAGATGGTGCGGGGATACGTGGACGCCTGAACGAATAGGTGAGAAATATATACCCCAGATTATCATCTGGGATGAAATTTGTACAGTATCGTTAGAAACATTAAAAATATTTCTTGATTGGTTACTGACAAAAAATACTGCTGTGATTTTGTGCGGCAATCATGGTCAACCACCACCTTTCGTTGGGCAGTCTCCGCACGAGTGGTTAAAATCATTTGTGGATTATTATGAAGAAATAAATAATGATCATAGAGCTATTGATGAACCTCTGAAAGAATTTTAAAGATTAATAAGACTACAGCCAGATAGAATACAATGTGAGATAATGCGTGAAATAATTCCGGAAACTCCTGTAAATGAATTTTGGAATTTATGGAGACCAAATGATTTAATAGTTGCGAGTAGAAAAATAGTTCGTGATGAATTGCAAGAGAAATTATTTCTGTTACATAAAGAAAAGTTTTCAAATCTACCTGTACCATTATGATATCGCCCAGCGGAGACTCGACGACAGAATATTGAAGTTGAAATTCCAGGAACAAATGAAAAACAAAATCTTGTATTGAATGATATTGTTTTGGTTGATGTTGATGTTGTTGAGAGCGCGTTGATCATGGATAAAACTCCATGGAAGCTAGGATATGCTATAACGATTCATTCGTCACAAGGACTAACTATTGCTGATACAAATATCTGGATTGTCGATGATAGAATAGAATGGTCAAATTTAGTTTTTCTCGCAGTGTCTCGAGTCAGAAGAATATCTCAACTACACAGGGTTATTGTGAATAATAATCAAACTGCTAGCGACAACAACGAAGTTGTTGTTGGCGTAATAAGAAAAAAAAACTATTTGGTTATAAGCAATGTGATAAAAAAAATAATCGCGATTTTGATATTGATACTGAATTGATTATGACATTAAAACAACGACAGAATAATCATTGTGCAAGTTGTAACTGTAATATGCTATGGGAATATTCGAGTAATAATCCAAGACAGTTCACGGTAGACAGAATTAATAGTGATCTTGGTCATACACGCGAAAATGTCATATTGACATGTCTTGAATGTAATCGACGTAGGGGTGCTAGTTTACAAAAGTGAACGCGGTGGTAATTGTGTGTCCTCAGGAATTACTTGTAATTGTTCACGTACAAATCCACGATGAGGAGCATTTGAATCCAGTCTGTATATGGCAGGTCTACCCGTGGATCTAACCACGCTAGAACTTTTATGTGTAGTCACACTCCAGATTGGATCAGTTGCTCTTTTTTTTTACCCCCTTCAAGTTCACCAGGTTCATATAAATACCTGACAGTCACATTACCTAACACTGGTTGTTATGAAAAGTTACGTCGTTTTCCGTAACCATCGCTAAGGATTATATGTTTTTCGCGAGATCTCATGTCGCTCTGAATTATTTCCTTTGCATACTGGTATCCAAATAACCGCTCAGGGAGTGTTCGATTAAATCGTTCAACTATTGCCTGATCACGATGAATTGCGATGTGTCCTTGTCTGATTTTGACATTATGTTTTTTCATCAGCGGTGATACTGTACCAAGAAATTCTTTGCCAGGATCAACTTGTAGCAACTGTGGCCATCGTAATGGTCCTTGTTGATAAATTCGTTCAAACGCAGATGCAACTTCAGATATTGTTTTTGTTGATAGCGGCTCCGCTTCTTTATAGCTACTTGCAACATCAACGACAGTTAACGCGTATTTGTATGTGCGTGATTTACGTCCACGTGTTTTAATAGTATCGTGCGGTAAAAACAAAATATCTGCTTGATGAACTTCATTGGGAACGCTGACATCAAAATACGCGTACTGAATTATTTTAGGTGGACGTAGATAGATTTGCCATATTGCCTGTCGTGCTAACCACGCTGCAGCAACAGCACGTGAGACTTTTGCTGCTTCAGCAAGTTTACTAATCGCTGCTTTGCCCTTCCAATATCCTCTTGGGCTATAATAAATGGACTCCATTATAATATTTATATAATTTATTACCCAGCCCCTAGCATTATTTTACCTTTCATAGCAGTTTTTACTAGAAAACTAGCGCGTTTTTCTCTGAGAGATTTATCAGGTATAAAATTTAACGCATGAATCAGTTTCACATCTGCGAGATGCCGTTGCTGTAAATCTTTGCTTTTATACGCAACATCATGAGCGTGACACGCTTGATCAATCTTGTTTATTGGATATTCTCCAGGTCGCAGTTGATCTTGATCATCAAGTCGGATATCAAGTCGAGTTCCAGGACCAAAATAATTGTATCCGGGTAAGTGTTCTTCTTCGGGATACTTTGCCCACGGAGCCCCTGGTAACTTTCCCAACGAAGCAGCAATATCACCTCCTGTCTTTGTGTTTGAAATAAATTTGTAATTTTTTGTGCCACACTTTTCATACTTACCTGTCAGTGCGCGTGTTTTATTTTTTGTTATTATTGTTGTTAATCCAGTGGTGGACGTGCCTGCCTTGCATCGAACACAATATAAATTCATATTATTTATCATATGGATATAATTGACTTTTCGGCGACACGAAAACAAGAACCAGTCAAGCATCACCTAGCGCTACCGAATTCTATCAGAATGATAATAATAGGTCCATCTGGATCAGGCAAAACACAACTATTGCTTAATCTGATAATGAGATGGCTGAAGTGGGATACATTGTGTTTAGTAGCTCAATCTGTAGATGATCAGCGATGCTATAAAGTACTTAAAGATTTTAATGAAAATGCAAAATTGCTGAATGAAGACAGTGACGTTATTGATTTTATCACTGATATTGATGAAGCGCCATCTGTAGATGACCTGGATGGACGTATTAATAATTTAGCAGTGTACGATGATGTCATGCTGGACAAACAATCAAATCCAGCTAGGATATTTTCTCGAAGTAGACATAAAAACACAGACGTGATTTATGTTACACAGCGTTATACACAAATTCCAAACGTATTCAGAGATAACTGTAATATTTTAGTTGTGTTTAACGGAGTTGATAATCATACGCTGCAAAATATTTATTATACTTGGTGTTCAGGGGACATGGACATGAACAAATTTAAAAATTTCTTTGCACACGCGCAAGCTACCCCGTTTGGTTTTATAACAATAAATTTGCATGATCCCAGGTCAAGATATCGTAACGGACTTGATACAATATTTGGATAAAATTGACAGCAGCAGAGAGGGTCAGCTGACAAAAAAATGAGTGTGAGACGCAAACAAAACACGCCTAAAATTTGAAAAAAATACGTCAACGAACGAGTAACATAAACGAACTAACCCCGTCGAGTTTTGTTGTTGAAATATGTTCGGTTAGTGGATTTGGTTTAGCGTTATTGACCTTATTTTCGCCCATCGTAGGAACCTTTATTTTTGCTAACGGACCCTCGGAAAAAGTTGTAGGGTTCACCCTCTCTGCTGCTCAAGGGAATAATTGGATATGGCAAAATGCGCAATATAACACACTTACAGCCATTATCCAGAATACCTAATCCCTAAACGCATACCCTCTTTAAATTTTGAATTTTAGCATCTCCCTTATAATGACAGCAAGGATATTGGAAACAAGTTACAACGACTTCGAAAAATTATGTCCGATAAATCGAGTGTTGGTAAATAAAAGATAAATCACCTCAAGTGGAAACATTAGAAACATTTGAACAAGATGGTTTCATTCTTGCAACATGCTTAAAGTACACACTAGTCCACATGATCAAATAATGGGAAGTATTCGAACATATAGTTTGTGTATAAATGATTCTTTCGTCATGAAAGTGTTATAATGATCAACAATGATCAGCTTGCCATATAATTTGTGTGTGTGTGTGTGTGTGTGTGTGTGTGTGTGTGTGTGTGTGTGTGTGAATAGGATTTTTAACGTAGCTTTAACAATTATTCAGTTATATCGCTTCCATGTATGCAGTGTGGAAGTTGAATGAGATGCATAGCACTGGGGTATCACGCTGCAGACATGTAGAACGATGTACCAAACAGTCAAATTATCCTGACACCAGGCCGACCAGCCGTAACACTAACCTCTTCACGCTGAGCGCCTAGTTGCTAGTACCATTGTTATAAGTCTTTGGCATGACCAGGCCTGTGTTCAAACCCACTACCTTCCGCATCCGAGGCGGACGCTCTAACCACTAGGCCACCAGAGCGGTCACCGTTTAATGTAGTTGCTTCAGTGTTCGATATGTATGTCATTACACAGTTTATGCTTTACAGGTAAGGTTATTCATTTTAAAATAATATTTTTCATAACTAGAAGAACAAAGCTGAGTTAGAGTGCATAAAATATTCAATAGTTATTGGATAGTAACAATACAATACTTGAGTATCATAAATTTTACTGTAGAAACTATTTCGGAATTTTTGTTCTTGCCTCTCACGACGAATGTAAAGACCCAACGAAAAAAGTATCACATGTGATGATGAGATACCAAAACCTTTGCTTTCTTAATGTGTTTCGTCATTAGCTATTACTGTTTGTAAATAGAGATCAAAACTCTAATCTGGTAATACAATATTAGCTTGTAGACAAGTTCATTTTATTTAATTCATTGAAGAACATAATATACAACCTTTTATATTGTTCCAATGCACACGTATCGTCAGGGTATCCAGCAGCTTTAAATTTCACTTACTGGTTTTAACTGATGTGACATAAGTAAGGATATGAGAAGTTAGAAACAATACGACATTCAAACAATAGTATTACTAGCACAGAAGAAATAATTAATGAAACAAAAGGATAACAAAAATGCTAGTATACGAAGTACTAATTTTTATACTTATCCAAATTGATCGAAATATTTGAATCCTCCTGACAAAACATTTTTAATGGCAAAAAGCAAGTCTGCAAATACTAGAAGTATTATTACTATTATTAAGAAAACGCTTTTTAGATGCACCATGTGCCGCAGAGTATTAAGGGTTACACTTTACCAATTTCTGGCAAAACCACTGAATCAACATCATGTCAATAAAATTTCATGGCACACACGAATGTTTTTTTTTTTTTTTTCACGTAAATAATACCCGTATTGCAGAAGGAAACAAGTCCACCTTTCTGAAAACCACTAATAATTAGTTCCGATCATTCTCTCATTCTCGCACGGGCTACATATATCAATTCAGCTTGAATTGGATGATTAATGATGTTGAATATTCACTTATACGGTACACGGATCGTTCACCAGTAACAGCTTCCATTTCTGTCATGGATTGCATGACCTGTTGAGCATACCAGTTGCAGAAGTTTGATTTTAATTCTTCTTTACGCTCTTTATTGATTAGTGTAGTGAATGAAGTTGGTCTGTATATGAAGCCAACACAAACAAAGGAGTAATTCCACTCTCTTTCAATTGAATTGGCATCTTCGTACTTTCGTGATTTCGGCTTCCTTTGATGTTGGGCATTGAGACAAAACCACGGTGCAAGTAGTTGATTTTGACAGGTGTTTTATTTTCTGTGCTCAAGAATTAGTAATATTGGTTTTGTGGTGTCCGCGTCGGATGCACTTGATGTTAAAATAGTGTATATGTTGAACATGTTAGGTCTTTGCTTTACGCTATTACATACAGTAATATTGTTTTTTAACACTTGAGTGAGTGCCTTTTGCATAAGCATCAACATAGTTTATTATTTTATATTCTGCGTGTTGAATTTTTGTAGACGTTAAACTACAAACTTAAATTCCTAATATATGTAAACTTTGGCAGGTAATTCTACGAATTTAAGGATAAAGTAAAATGATACTATAAACAATAAGAGTATAAAAGTGTTATGTGATATACTTTTAGATGGAAATTTACTTGCATATGAATTGAGTGCAAGATAGACAGAAAAGATATATATATATATATA
>JAECUM010079723.1:0-14004 GCA_016617855.1 Megalonaias nervosa | reverse complement strand
TATATATATATAATGTCTGTGTGTGTGTGTGTGTGTTTGTTTGTGTGTGATAAAGAAGTCTGGATAATTCAGCCAATTTACCATTTAAGATAGAGAAACCAAATTCTATCATTTGGGATTTGATAATTAGATACGTTTCCAATCGCTTGAAATTTGATCATTAGAAAGGTACGTTTCTTTCCTAGTTCTGAATAAAGCCTGTAAACGTGAGAACTGTTCCTCAGTTGTAAAATATAAAAAAATTCAGTAATTATATTTTTGAATCACAAAACGTTAACAACCATAACCCCCCAAAAATGTGTTTATGCATCTCTGATACACGTATAATTTTGCTATGCTGCTGATAATATGCTAAAAGCTGTGTTTTTCAGTTGCCTGTGCTAACCAACTTGTATAAATAAAGGCCACACTGGCCACTACAGATTCAAATGTGTTTTGACATTCTTCAAATTACAGAGACTTGTGTAAAGGATAACATTACTGATGATGATCTTAAGCTAGACGGAAACACTTTCAATAATTAAGGAATATTCAAACTTTGATGTCTCTACTCAATTAATTACTACTAGTTCTTACATAGAAGACATTATGTTGTAAATTTCTTACCCACTGTATTGATTTCGGTGTATGTACTCTTGTCCAATTTCTGACACGATTATTAACTTTCTTTTATTTCTTCCCACCTCCCATTTTCCCTGAATCACATATGTTTAGATATAATTGTATTACATGATATTCATTTAGCATTGCTATCAATGTAAATACTTTTTATCACGTGTACAGGACGGGCTTATTCTAAGTTATATGTTTACTGACCACACTTGTTAACATTTATGGCAAAATATTATTATCCAACTATCTAGATACAAAAGTTTACTGCTTTTGAAATTAGTGCCCCATTTCATTCCATCCACTGACAACATTAACCATGCCTGCTTTTAAATTTAATACTGTATTTTGAAAGAGCAGTTTGCATCAGTTGAGACCATAAAAAGTCAAATCGGTATCTCCCAGAGTTCATTGTGTTTACTCCATTTCCTTCTCTCAGAATGACATGGACCATATTTTGATTGATTTGTGACCTTGGGCGTATCATGACATCACTGCAAATTTAATATAATATAATATAATATAATATAATATAGTATAATATAATATAATATATAACATATAACAGTCTGATTTATACACCTCTGCAAAATAGTGAATTTAGTATTTAGAAACATTGGAACTTAAAAAATAATATTTACAGTTTTAAAAGTAATAATGACAAGGTACATCACCACAGTGGTGACTATAATGGTGATGGTGACTTTAAATCTGCAACGGTTGTGACTACAACTGTAATGGTGATTATACATACAACAGTGACTTTAAATGTAATGGTGACTACACATGTGATGGTGGCTGAATGTGATGGTGACCATGGATGTAACTGATGTAAATGTGAAGGTGACTATAAAAGTGATAGTGACTACTTGTGTGACTATGTAACAGTAACTATTAATGTAACAATGACTAAATGTAACTGACTAAATATAATGGTGACTATATATGTATCAGTGATTATTGATGTGACAATGACTGTAATTGTGACAATTACTATAATTGTAACAATGACTATAATTGTGATGGTGACTATAATTGTGATGGTATGCTTGTGAACATGACTATAAATGACTAATTGTGATGGTGACAATAAATGTGATGGTAACTATAAATTTGATGGTGACTATATGTAACAGTAATTATAATTGTGACAGTGACTATATAGGTGATTGTGACTATAATTGTGACAGTCACTATCATTGTGATGGTGACTATGAACGTGAAGGCAAATGTAAAAATCTGATTATAAATGTGATGGTGACTATAAATGTAATGGTGACAATAAATTTTGATGTGAGCCATGATTGTGACAGTGACTAGATGTTACAGTGACAATAAAATATAATGGTGACAATAATTGTTAAGGTGAATAAAAATGTAACGATGACAATATATTTGACAGTAATGGTGGCTATAAATGTGATGGTGATTATAAATGTGATGGTGTTTATAAATGTAATGGTGACTATAGATTTGATGATAATGGTGACTATCAATGTAATGGTGACAGTAAATGCAGCTGATTTGTAATGGATATTGATAAAATCCATCCATTAACGATCTGCAAATAGTTACGCATATCTATAATTTTGGAAATTTTTTTGTGACTAAATTTTAGTGATTATCTATAGCTAAATTTGTTGTATCTTTACAGATTCTATTTTAAGATGTAAAGAGTGAAAAGATTGCATAGGATCTACAAATATCTATGACCAAACTTTGCTAATGATAATATTAGTTGTAAACATGTTAACAAGTTTTGGGTTGTTTCCTATTGGACAGGTCGGTCAGGTGGGTTCTTAGAATAATTAAGTAATTCCCTTTAAGTGGTTTAGATGATGTGGGGTTTCTATGCTGTGGGATAATTGTAATTTGTCAGGTAGGAGTAGTAGTAAATGCATTTCCATCTTTTGTGCTTGTATATAGGTCGGTGGATCTGGCCAATTTTAGTCAGTTTTATTTCTCCTGTTCTTGATGTAACCTCAGTCTTCAGACGTACTTAATCTTGTGCTTAGATATTATTTGAAAAGAAACATTGGTAATATTATTCAGTGGAACTACTAAATGCTCATTTGACTAAAATATCATTCTGGGACTATTGTGGATTATCCAAAGGAGTTCTGGACAATGTCATTTGGATACATCAAGACTGCTGGCAGACAAGTGCATTCGAGGATCTGAAAGTCATTAAGAACATTGGATTGTTTTGGACCTGAACATTTTTATAATTATTTTGGATTTAGTTCATAATACTATATGTTCCTATTACATGTACATTTTATAAATTTGATAAATTATTTGTAAAGTATTACAAGACTTGTTAGTTTTGCTTCTTTCTGTAACTTAGTTTATGACCATAGAATCTTAACAGAATGTATAATATTATATTTCTAAGAAAAACTATTTTAATAGCAAACCGTATTCTTTATCTTTTACACAATTTATTTACAGCATTTTCTTCACATTATCAAAATATTATTGCAATTATGTTTCTATAAGTCTCTACTTCTGCCTGTTTATATTTTTACATTTGTATCTTTCAATATTTCGAAAGGTAGTGAAGAGTTCTTATCATTGATTTATTTTTAAGACTGAACGAAACAATCAGGAAGGAGAGGTAAAAGTCACATAGAACAAAGACCAGAAATTTATTTCATTCAGCAGGAAACTCAAAGTTGATTGTTTAATGTTTGGGTAAAGAAAACAACAAATCATAGTTAACATCGCAGTTAGATTTATAGTAATGTCTAGAGTCTGAGGATAACATAAAAAATTTACAGACCTTTGTACAGTTTGGAGATATAAAATCTAATATCTAAGAAATGACATTTATCCATCTTAATACAAGGACAGGTTTGGAAAAGTATAATGATACGGCTATCCTTTAGATAGAGGAGTTCTGTAGCTCTGTCAACAACAATATATTTGAAACAATTACCTGTACGTTGAGGATGTCACGAAGTATCTTAGGTTTATATCACACATGTGACTTATATGATTATTTTGTCATGAAGGATATTTTCATGATATGTGCCATGTTTACGGAGTTTACAAAAGTGTGTATTCATAACAGCTATCTTCACCCAGCATTACAAGCAGTTTAACTAAAAATGCATTTTTGCGGATATCGAGTTTATGATTGATTTCTTCGTGTTCCCGACGATTGGCGTGGAATAAAAGGTGGAAAAAGGATGATATCACACAGTAAATAACAACCAACGAACGAATAGTGCTTGAACACTTCATTGTGAGGCCCTTTACATCCGTAGTAATTAACTTATGATGTAAATGATTTATCAGAGTTGTAGAGAGAAATAATAAATGGATCTAAAGATCAAAAGCCAACATCATCCACATCTTGATATTAAAATGCAAAGAGTAATATACTGTCGTAGAGGAATTTAAATCTTTAGACAGAATTTGGATTTATTCAGAGATACTGTACATAGCTTTATTTACTGTTGATCAGCAATCGTGATTGAAAACATTCATCAAATTTAATAGGAGTTTGAGACACAAAGCTGTCAAGACTTTGGGAAAGACCTCTCCAAATTGATGAAAAATGGTGTGTTATTTTTTTTCTTAAACTGATGTAAAGTAACAGGATATGCAGATCCAAAATATTATGTTTGCATAGAAACATATGTCAGAAACATGTATACCTTGTGTTACGTATATGTAATTAAATTATTTGTTTGTTAGTTTTATTTTATTTTTGTTTCATTACATTTTATTGTAATGATAATCTTTTTTACTGGATTTGACATTTTTCCCGGTAAATTCAGTTCAATTTTTTTTTTAGCCTGATTAGAACGCAAAAGTATTGCTTCACTGTATTTTTAACTGGCCTTGTTTCAGAGATTGGTAACCACAGAGTGAAAATCATTGGTCATAATCAAGGTAATGCTTGGCCTACGTGTTAGTCTGAATAAACGTTTTATTTTTAAATTCATTTCCAGTGTGGGAATCAGATAAGGTAAGGCTATATTAGCCTACGTGCTAATTGACATGTTTTTTTACAGCGCTGTTCGAAGTTAGTGACCACGTGACCCATGACGCCTGTCTGAAATTGCGTTCTTAGTTGGGTTAATACTGAGATTTCAGTGTTTCTGAGTCAGTTGTAAATAATACCTTGAGGCTGAAAGGTATTCCTGTTGTTGCCATTTGAACTGAGTTTTCTTTTTATTTAAAATAATTTGTTCACACTGGAAAATACTGTTCTTCATCGAAATTCTTGGACAAAGACATTTACTAACTTATTTCGAACTTGGAATCAATTAGAAATATTTAGTGATAGGGTTTGTATTTCTAAATTCTAGGATTAATTTTTGGATTATATCCTTTTAAGTCCTTTTTCATATTTTAACCTTGTTTTCTAGGGAAATAAATTATTTTATTAAATTTACAAAGCTTGTTGGCGTCACTCTTTTCTTTGTTACTTTGTACGAGCCTAGTCACATAACAAAGAAAACTGGGGTTCTCGACCTTGGGGTATATGAATTTTGGTTACAATATTTCACAAAATTGTTTTTTGAACTTTAAAAGTCCCCTAGTTTTCAGAATATTTTAAATCCCAAATACTATTTCACATTTTGTTTGAAATCTTTAACGAAATCAACAGACTTTTTCACAATGTCATCAAAAGTGGAGACTTTTCTTTCTAGACATACTCAGGAGCAGTTGGATAGTTTAAAAAAAATGAGTTGATTGAACTGGCCAGAAAATATAATCTTTCTAAGGTAAAATCTTCCTTAACGAAGCAAGAAATTAAAAGCATTTTGATCCAGTATTTGGTAGAAAAGAATGTTTTCGATAAAAGTGTTATGGGTTCGATCAGTAAGTCTGTATCAGACCCTGACATAAAAGTAAACGAATTAAAATTAAAATACAAGATGGAATTATAGTTGAGGAAGCTTGAACGTCAGAAAGAAAAGGAACAAATGCAGTTAAAATTTGAGAAAGAGGAGAGAGAGAGAGACATGAAAGAGAGAAAGATAAACAAATGAAGTACAATTTGAGAAAGAGGAGAGAGAGAAAGATAAACAAATGAAATTGGAGTTCCAGAAAGAACAAATGCAATTAGGAGAGAGAGAGAGAGAGAGATGCAAACAGAGAAGGATGAAAGGGAATTTCAAATTAAAATGGAAGAAATTGAGCTGACAAGTGAAAAGTATGATCCCACTTCACATACAAATTCAAGTTTTGATGTTACAAAGAATATTAGGTTAATGTCCCATTTTAGAGAAAAAGAGGTAATCAAATATTTCCCTCGTTTTGAAAAAAAATGCTGAAAATTTGAAATGGCTAAGGGAGCATTGGACTCAGTTAATACAATGTGTACTTATTGGTAATGCTAGTGATATTTACCATTCAATGTCCGTTCATCAAAGTGCTGACTATGATTTGGTTAAGGAATGCATTTTAAAGGATTATGAATTAGTCCCTGAGGCTTATCGGCAAAAATTCAGGAACTATAGAAAAGAAGCTGGACAACCTAATATTGAATTTGCAAGTGAAAAAGAGCTGTTATTTGAGAGATGGTGCTTAGCCAAGAACGTTGAACATGATTATGAAAGTCTCAAACAACTTGTATTACTTGAAGAGTTCAAGAACTGTGTCCATAACGACATTAAGACTTATCTTGACGAGCATCAGATCGAAACCTTGGAAAAGGCTGCTCGTGCCGCTGATGAGTATTCTTTAACTCGTAAAGTTCCTGTTGTAGGCAAGTCTTTCACTCAGCAGTCTACTGGTAAAAAGGTATTTCAGCCTAATACGACTCCTAAAACTCAATCTGGCACAACTTTTAAAAATCAAGCTTCTGATAAGCTTGATTCATAATCCTTGTCTCTTCCGACGTGTACCTATTGCAATAAAAAAGGACACGTTATTTCTGATTGCTTCAAATTGATATATAAGCATCAGAATCAAGCAAGATAAACCTATTCCAAATGCTCTTATTTCTAAGAGGTCCAGGTCACGGTCACGGTCATGTATTGAAAGCAATACATTTGTTGGGTCTAATAAACCCCCGTCTGATTTTATTATGGAGAATTATGAACCATTCATGTCGAAGGGTTCTGTATCACTATTGGGTGATTTGGCCAATCCTATTCCTATTAAAATTTAAAGGGATACAGGAGCTTTTCAGAGTCTTTTATTATCAGGTACTTTGCCTTTCTCTGAGAAGTCTTCTTCTAATGAGAGTGTTTTCATTCTGGTAGTAGAGTGCGGCTTTACAAATGTTCCTCTCCATTATGTACATTTGTCATCAGAGTTAGTTTCAGGACCTGTGGCAGTCGGTATAGTGTCTTCTTTCCCCGTTCAGGGCATTCATTTATTACTAGGCAACGACCTACTGGAGACAAGGTTGTGATTCATCCGCTTGCAACTGACAAGCCTTGTTTAGAACAAAAAGTTGATCCTATTGAAAAAGAATTCCCTGATTTATACCCAGCTCGTGCAGTTACTCGAGCTATGGCAAAGAAAGTTTTTGAAAATGATTTTGATAAGGAAAATATTCCTTTAGCTGACACATGTATTGGTCAGGCTTTTGATGACGTCACTTTCACTCTTTGTTTGGATCAATCAAAAGTTATTGTTCACAGTGATCCTCTTTTGACTACTCATTCTCTTTTTTTAATCAGGGTGATAAACGACAATCACTTGTCGTCGAACAGGAAAAAGATCCTGAGATCTCCTGTTTGTTTCAGAGGGCCATTAGTGAAACTGAAGCCACTGAAGTACCTGTCTGTTATTTCATTAAAAATGGAATAATTGTGAGAAAATGGAGACTTCCCGAGGTGCCTGCTGGTGACGAATGGACAGTGAACTATCAAACTGTAGTTTCAAAGTCTTACAGACAGGAAATACTTAGTCTGGTACATGAAACTCCTCTGGCTGGTCATTTAACGATAAATAAAACTTATCACAACATCTTGACTCACTTCTATTAACCAAAAATGAAAAGTGATGTTTGTATATACTGTAGATCTTGTCATACTTGTCAAATGGTAGGAAAAACCAATCAGAAGATACCTAAGGCTCATCTGCAACCTATTCATGCATCTGACGAACCATTTAGTAGAATAATGGTAGATTGTGCTGGTCCCTTACCTAAGACCAAGTCAGGCAACCAATACTTGTTGACCATTGTGTGTGCGTCAACAAGAGGCAATTCCTCTGAGGAATATTAAAACCAAAACTATAGTAAAAGCTTTGATAAATTTTTTTACTCAGTTTGGCCTTCCCAAATCTGTCCAATCGGAGCAAGGGTCAAATTTTATGTCTGGAATTTTCCAACAAGTTATGTATGAATTAGGCATTCAAGAATTCAAATCTTCTGCCTATCACCCTGAGAGCCAAGGGGCTTTAGAAAGATTTCATCAGACTTTGAAGAATATGATTCGATCATATTGCTTTGATACGGGTAAATATTGGGATGAAGGCATTGATTTACTTCAGTTATAGAATCTTTATGATTCAGTCCCTTTGAATTAGCTTTCGGACACACAGTGCGTGGACCATTGAAGTTTTTGAAAGAGAAACTTCTTTCTAATGAAGATACTAAAACTTAATCTTCCTGATTATGTATCTAATTTTAAGGATAAGTTATCAAAGGCTTGTGAGGTTTCAAGGGCGAATCTGCAATCTACTCAGTCAAAAATGAAATTAACATATGATAAAAACTCAGAGGTAAGGTGTTTTCAGCCTGGTGATAGAGTTCTATTTCTCTTGCCCATTCCACAAAATCATCTTCATGCCAATTATTATGGTCCTTACACGGTTGAAATGATTTTAATTACATCATAAATGCTATTGGGAGGCGAAAACAAAAACAACTTTGCCATATAAACCTGCTAAATTAGTATATTGAAAGAGATAGCCAAGTAAATCATGCAATTATTTTAGTTGTACCTGTCCCACTCACTGAGGATTTAAGTGAAGGAATTCAATCGGACTCTATTGATTTTGCAGTGACAAATCTTCGGAATTCGGAAATTATGAAAAATCTGGACCAGAAACTTTTGCATTTGTAACAAGAGGAAAGGAATTAACTGAAACAGCTATTATTTGAATATGAGCACTTATTTCCAGATGTTCCTACGAGGACAAACAAAATTTTTCATGACGTTGAAATTGTGAATTCTAAACCTGTGAAACAACACTCATACAGGATGAACCCTCTCAAACAGGAATACTTGAGAAAGGAAATTCAGTATTTACTGGAGAATGATGAGCTCAGTGAAAGTGACTGGAGTTCACCATGTATACTTGTTCCGAAACCAGATAAAACTTTCCGTATGTGCACTAATTATAGGAAGGTGAACAGTATGACAAAAACAGATTCATTTCCATTACCAGGAATCGATGATTGTATTGATGAAATTGGAAATGCCAAGTATGTCACTAAATTTGACCTTCTGAAAGGATTTGGGCAAATTCCACTAAGGGAAAGAGCAAAAGGAAATTTCGGCATTCGTGACTCCAGATGGACTTTATCAATATAAAGTAATGCTGTTCGGGATGAAGGCTTCTCCAAGTACTTTTCAACGTTTGATGAATATGATTACCTCTGGTCTAGATAATTGTGATGTTAACATCGATGATGTCATCATCTACAACCACACCTGGAAGGAACATCTAGCAACAATTCGGAAATTCTTTGACAGGCTCACTGATTCAAGTTTGACAATCAATTTATCTAAAAGTGAGTTCTGCCATGCTTGTTTGACATTTCTAGGACATATTGTGGGACATGAACAAGTTGAACCTATAGACGCTAAGGTCGAGGCTATCTCTGAATTCCCTGTGACTATCAGTAAAAAGCTGCTGATGCCGTTTTTAGGTATGCTGGATACTATCGGAAATTTTGTTCCAATTTTTCTAATATTGCAGAACCCCTGACAAACTTGTTGAGCAAGAAAAAGAAGTTTCTTTGGACTGAAAAATGTCAGGAGGCTTTTGATAGGTTAAAAGCCGTACTTAAAAGTGCGCCGGTTCTTACAGCTCCAAATTTCAGTCAATCTTTTAAACTATCTGTTGATGTTGGGGTTGGAGTAGTATTGATTCAAGAAGATATAAATGGTGTTGATCATCCAGTGTGCCATTTCTCTAAGAAATTAAATAAGCACCAAAGAAATTACTCAACAATCGAAAAGGAATATCTGGCTTTAATATTGGCATTGAGCATTTTGAAGTTTACATTAGTTCAGCTCCTTCTCCGGTTGTTGTGTTTAGTGATCACAACCCCCTTACTTTCATCGACAAGATGAAAAATAAAAATCAAAGATTATTAAGTTGGAGTTTGTTGTTACAGGAATATAATCTTGACATCAGGCACATCAAGTGAAGAGAAAATTTAATTGCAGATGCACTTTCCCGTGTATAGAAATATTACTTAGGTGCACTTTGTATAATTCATTAGAGTTCTTCTTACGTAATTTTTTTCTTCATGCATAATTAACATATGGTAAAACGAAAGCTTTATTACATAAATCTTTCTTTATCTTTGTGGGGAAGTGTTACGTATATGTAGTTAAATTGCTTGTGTGTTAGTTTTAAATTTTATTTTATTTTATTTTTGTTTCATTACATTTTTAATGATAATATTTTTATTGCATTTGACATTTCCCCAGTAAATTCAGTTCAGTTGTTTTAGCCTGATTAGAACGCAAAAGTATTGCTTCATTGTATTTATAGCTGGCCTTGGTCGAAAGTTTGGTAAACACAGAGTGAAAATCATTGGTCGTAATCAAGGTCATGTTTGTCCTACGTGTTAGTCTGAATAAACAACGTTTTATTTTTAAATTCATTTCCAGTGTGGGAATCAGATTCTTAGGTAAGGCTATATTAGCCTACATGCTAATTGACACGTTTTTTTTACAGCGCTGTTCGAAGTTAGTGACCACGTGACCCATCACGCCTGTCTGAAATTGCGTTCTTAGTTGGGTTAATACTGAGATTTCAGTGTTTCTGAGTCAGTTGTAAATAATACCTTGAGGCTGAAAGGTATTCCTGTTGTTGCCATTTGAAATGAGGTTTTTTGTTTTTTAATTTAAAATAATTTATTCACCCTGGAAAATACTGTTCTTCATCGAAATTCTTGGACAAAGACATTTACTAAATTAGTCGGAATTCTAAAGACGGAATTATATTCTTGTGACTCAACAATGAACTGTTGACACATCAGCACAAACTGTTTATAGAGGACGTCATCGCCTTCCATATTGGAACTTCATCGAAATTCGAACATGGAATCAATTAGAACTATTTAGTGATAGGACTTACATTTTTTAAATTCTAGGATTAATTTTCGGATTATATTCACAAACCCTAAGTCCTTTTTTTTTATATTTTAACCTTATTTTCTAGGGAAATAAATTATTTTGTTAAATTTACAAAGCTTGTTGGCTTCACTCTTTGTTACTTTGTTCGAGCCTAGTCACGTAACACTTGCTAGAAAAACAATTATTACAACGAATTCACGTGAGCCTGCCTCTGAAACAAGAAAAACTAACTGCGAATTTAATGTGCCATTACAGTGCTAGCGTAAATACATATGGTTCATTTGTGAATTTTGCTACAAGTCATATAACAAACCGATGACTGAACAAGGCCGTTAATGACTGATGCGAATTCTGTATACCATCATGCTGATTCAAAAAACGTTTACGGTGAGATGAATGACAACATCAAGTTCCATGGAGCTAATGACTATCCAAAAGATAATACATCTTGATATCCGATGAAAAAAAAAATGAAAAGTTGTTAAACTTTTTAAGGATGAATTGAACTCTATTTCTTTAAGACGGAAATGTTTGAAAGCAAAGTTTGTAAAGGAATAAAAAATGCTGCATCAAACAAAAGCACTTCAAATTCCAATTGCACCGAAGTTCTTCAATCACCAAAAAATAAACTTACATGGTTTATAAACAATAACTAGATATAATGTACAAAAATACATAGTAGCCTTTTCTATGGATGACTACGTTTGTTAGTTCACAATGTAAACACATTATCTGACGGTCATTTCCGTATCGTGTGATACAAATAGCATACACGTCTAAACAAAGCTTTTTTTTTTTCTCTTTTTTGAAGTAGTCTACTTCGGATATATTCTTTCATTTCATCCTAAATAACATGGTGCTTTTTAAATACATTTTTTTCCAGTAAAACGTTTCTCCTATTAACTAATTGTGGTTCATATTGTTATAATTCTTTTCTCGCAAAAGGATTTATAGATGTGATAAACATTTTCATGCTAAATTATATAAATAACATAATTTCGTTGTTAACACTGAAGTTATAACGGTTACTGTAATACTTTATATGAAATTTGAAAGAAAATAAAATATTTTCATCTTTGAGTCAACATTTATGTGAAATTCGTTACCTTTTTCTCGCCTTTCATGTCTTTTAAATTTCACCGACAAGCTGATAATCATATACAATACATTTATTCAGGTTTAGCAAGATGTTGATGGACTGAACATCATATGTGTTAATGTTATCTTTTAAAATTGTGCTGTAATGTTATTTGTTATCATGCTTTAGCACAGTATCCACTGTAGGTCGGCTTATCCCCTTTTCCATGGTTACCATTGTATTAGGTACTGATGATAGTTATGATTTACCTTCATTATACTTCTAATTTTGGGATCAACAAGCGTGACTAGCAAATCATTCAAACATGTCATAATACATAAATACAAATTGGGAAAAAAAAAAAAACATACACAACGCATGAATTGAGACTTGAGCAGGCAAAGTTTTAAACTTCAGTGGAAATTAGAGAGGATACATGTATATGCGATTGTTAATTTGTTGAGTTTAGTTTGCCTATGAGCAATATATTTCAAACAGATAGATGCCTTCCTACAGTGATTTATTTTACATGTGATTCTAACTGCGATTGATACTCAATGACAATTCAATGCAGCTTAACAATTTCTTCACAATTTGTGACAGCACTTTTTATATCAAGCACAGGTTTCATATTAAATGTCTTTTTACTCACATCTAATGCTTAAAACTTTTCGGGGTTAGCTTGCATTTTGTTAGGAGTAAACCAGGCAAATCAAAATACCACGCAAATATGAGCTTATCAGAACATTTTATATCTTCGTAAAATAGAGCTAGTGGACAGTTCAACACACCGTCTTGCGCATTATCACAACAACAACAACAATAATAAATATAATAACAATCATGATAAGAATAATATATCTCCAAGGAATATGAGGGAGGCGCCACTGAGATTGCTGACAAAAGGGTCAAGTCCTTTATGGACTGTTGGTCGACCTGTATGTCACAACTTGCAGGAAATTTCACTGGTTATAATAGGTAAAGCATATATACAAATGTACGTACATCGATCCCTACTTTACAACAGTTTGTAAATTGATACATTTTTCCATCTTCATGTCTGTTAATCCAGCGATTCATTTATCCGTGAAATATCTGCATTTAGGCATGAAAACATATTATTTCTTCACCTCTACCTACAATTCTACTCTCTCTCTCTCTCTCTCTCTCTCTCTCTCTCTCTCTCTCTCTCTCTCTCAAATGCACATTCTCGAATGTCATATAAAACATTTATATGAAAGAGGTGAAACTATAGAACAGAAAATACTTCATATATTCACATAAAGATAGGAACACGTACAAGGTAGGACTGTTCGGCCAAATCCAGGAACATAATACCGTTAATTTTCAAAACGTCTATCCAGATTTAGTCAAACGGTGACAGAACAATCAGTAAAGAGAGCACCTGAAATATATAAAGCCTTTTCTAAGAGGCATATATTTCTGGGTCTTGAAACATTAAAACTCTTTTTGTGCCAGAAATATAGAGTGATCATTCATATCCTGAAATATGAGAGAGCACACACACACACACACACACACACACACACACACACACACACATCATTATTATGTGGATTAATTTCATGTATTTTTCAGGAACGTGTTCAAAACAGGACAAACCCTGGTCAGCAAAGTTCATTCTGAAAGGTTGGTCAAGCTTCTGTCAGAATTCAACAAGGAAAGTCTCAAAATACCAACATATCAGGTATATGTCATTTAGGAAACTCTCATCTTCTCTACGACCCTTCAACCTTCCTGGATAGATGCGTAAGTGTTAGTGTCAGATGAACGTTTGCTAGTCATGTTTAGGACAAAGCCATTAAGATTAAAGTCTCATTCATTTGTAATCTTATATTAAAGGGTCATAAGAACACGTGACATTCGTATGAGTCTAAGAAACACGTGTTCTACATGTAGTCGTGCAGTGTCCTACGATTGTCGCATTTACTGCGAGTATAGTTTTCAAATTTCCAAGCCATATTTTATTCAAATGTATGTTTCCGTAGGATGGTCTCTTTAGCTGAA
>JAECUM010079721.1:0-13572 GCA_016617855.1 Megalonaias nervosa | reverse complement strand
ATATATTGTAACGGCCGAGCTAGGTCCTGATAATACTATACTGCACCAGGGATGAGTATGCTTCTCATCAGCTGACTAAGGAGGGGAGAATGGAGTGAACTCGAACTCTTGCTTTCTTTTCAACCATAACACAAGATGATTCATTTATTTAGAAACATTGAATAAAGTCAGTTCATAACCATGACAGTCTTGTTGTTTTGTGCACTAAGCCAAAATACTATCATTGTCTTGAGGTACAGTATATGATAATTTTACAGGGTACACATTAGCACTATACTAAATTATAAAATAGAAACATAAATAATTTATGTTTTTGTAGATCGCTAGATTAATCAAGTATTGTTGAATTGAATTTAGGATGTGAAGTCGGTGAGGAAAACACTCACAATGACTTAGACATTTTATTTCCCTAAGAACTTTGTTGGACCTATAATTTAAGAAATGGAATCATATCTTTGTAACGTAGAGAAACTTCTCTGAATGTCTTTAGCTTCATAAAACTAATTAAATAAAGAAAATAAATTAAGAAATAAATAAAAGTATTGGTCTGTGAGGACAACATTCACTTGACCATATAACTGAGGTTCAAATAACAAATGATATAACAATATCTAGTTTGCTTATAAAAATAAATTAGAAGTGACTAGAATGCATATAATTTGGAAGAGAGAAAGGAATTAAAAATAAAAAATAAATTCCTTAAATAATTATTGCTTTGTGCTTAAATAAACTTTAACAAAAAATTTACTGTCCAAAATATTGCTTAAAGTTACATAACTCGATAAATAAATAAACAAAAAAAAAAATAAAAAAATAAAATAAAACTCACAATAACTGTGATGTACCTAGTTTGATTGCTGCTAGCTGACTGAACTCCCATAAGCAGCCCACAAAGCCTTATATACTCCTGACAAAACCCACAATCAACAGAGCCCACAAAACCCACAAATCCAACAAAACCCACAGTTTTAACAAAACCCACAAAACCCACAACCAACAGAGCCCACAAAACCCACAATTTTTGTTGGAATATTCAAACAAGCATGAGCTAGTATTGCATGAGTATATTTAGTCAATCTTCACAATCATTATTTATAGAAATTACCAACTTGATATTTTACACACTGTTACATTGCGATTGTATTGCCCCAAGAAAAGAAAAAAAAAAAAATCAGTTTTGTAATTCGCGGCACATACCGTGTTATGCTGTTGCTCATAGCAATGGTTCGGAAACTGTGTTATGCTCTGTTACAATATTACCGAGGTAGACCGCATGACAGGGCCGTCAACATGTGTATGTACCAAAGAAGTAAAGAAGAGAAAAACCAGACTTACATGCGATGACGTATACAAATGAAACATCAGGGGCTATAAACACATTGAGTATGTATTGTACAGTCTTAAACCGTTAACTAGAAATAGTCATTAATCAAATTATCAAGAATGCCAGCCGTCGGCATTGATACTCCCTATTGTCGCTAAATCAAAACATGTAGACTATACCAGCTAACAATTAATCGACGAAGTAAACAAAACAGAAGATCCTAGAAACTATTAATGTCAACTCATTTGATCAATTCATTGATAATGCACTGATTTAAATTTTTAAAAAATCGAGACCGAATTGGGCGGATTGTATGGTGTTTACCATATACAAGCATGCATATCTCACTCCCGAAATGCAGGTTATTACTATATATATATATATATATATATATATATATATATATATATATATATATATATATATATATATATATATATATATATATATATATATAGTAAATTGGCTTGAAAGAAGACAACGAAACCAATATATGGTCCAAACTTCCACTGAAGAATATTCTGAAATGTACGCTTTCAAGTTATTACACATTTACCAATTTAAAAGTTGCTATTTGTTTTCCAAATGATTGCCAAAAAGTCTGTTTCCTGAATTTAACATGTCGTTTGATTTTGTCAAACCGTTGTGGACAAAAATATTATTCCTGTTTAAAAGTTATGAAAGGATACTTAAAGAATTTTTTTTGTAATAGACAAAAAATAAAATAATAATATCAGTAATACTTTTGCATCAAAGAAAATGAACTGATTTTGTTTTGTTGAAAGGAAAAATATTTTCTATTATTTAAGAAAAGATTTTATAATGCTGAAACACGAGGAAACTATTTTATGATTTATGGAGAATATCTGCAGTTTTTTGTGGTTGTTGTTGTTATTGTTGTAGATATAAAGAAATATTTCACGACTCATATGGAACCATTCTTTTGTCACGCAGCCACTCGCAACAATGCAAACTGTTTCAAATTGAAATATTTATTTATATTTGTTAAAAGAATGTTGTTTTATGAAATATTTTTAAGGCAAAAACTGTCGATTTGCACGGCTTTTTCTTTTGATTCTTCATTCCGTGCCAATGCGATTAACTACAGCATAACTACATGGATAAAAAGAAATTTTGAAATTTTGATAATAGCTTTAAGAATGCAATGTTTTACAAATTTATCGAGTACATCTAATGCTTAAAAGGTGTATTTTGTCTAATTAATGACTGTTTTCGTATGAAAATAATTAGATTTTTATGTTCATGGATTTCTTTCATGGATTGATACAATGAACATTTTTGGGATGGTTGTGCTATGTAAAAATCTCAGAACTTCGTATCAACAGTCTTCAGAGCTTAACGCATTCAAGCAGAAGATTCTAATGATTATGAATTTACCTATACGGATTTTAGTTCTTTAATTTATTTATTTCTGCCTTCAATCATGAACTGTGTGACCTTGGCAAGCTTGCAGTCTTGTTTGGTAACAGACGATGCACCAAAATTTCAACTGTCACTTAATTTCGAATGCATCCAACATTCATGTATCCCAGATTTCTCAAACATTTTCAGACATGATTATGACTGTGATGAGAACTAAAATCGCTACCTAAACAATTTATTCCTATTTTTAATCCTAAGTTTGTCCCTAATAACTTGTACCGTTTGCAGTAGAGTTTAACAGGTAGACAATGCTGAACGGGTAGCAGTGATTATCGAATAGAAAGTAATGGAAGTTCAGCTACTGCTATGTAATAATAATAATAATAATAATAATAATAATAATATCTTCATTCAAGGACGGTAACTTAATTAGTATATACAAATAATCTCCCTTGATGCACTCCACTAAACTCATCTTCATGCAAGTTTTTCTCTATCTCTTTCATGAAAAAAAATATTTATAAGTAAATACATCTACCAAAAACATACTAACATATATTATGAAAGTAGAAGAATTTAATTGCATATATACATTTTTGTTTTATCTCTCAAATAACTGTTTCCAAAATGAAGTTCAGCAAGATCTTCATGTTTATATAGCAGTTAATGATCACTTCTGCTTAGATGTCCTGCTGTGTATATTTAATTTGTATTGTGAAATTGACGTTTTTCCATAATTGAGAGTAGGAGTGTCGGCTTAGATGCCTAAGGTCATGTAGGGCAAACACGTTTAATTATTTTTGAGTTCCAGACACAGCATTGATCCCGGAAATGAATTTTGTTGACAGTTTGATGGAAATTTTCAATTAACATGACCCTCATCCTGGTCCTGTTAGTGTGACTTCGGTTTTGATATTAGGGATATTAGGGTTGCTTTTGTTAGATGTACTCATTCCTGTCTTAACATCCAAAGTGGAATCATTCTTTTAGTTGGGCCAAGTTTTAATTTGAGAGGATTTCTTTATTTAAATTATTCATTGGAATTACAAAGTGCTCTTTGACTTAAGAACCAAATTGCTATTTTGGGATTAGTATCAATTCATTTAGCGCCATTCCTGATTATATCATTGTGATACATCAAGACTGTTAGAACATCAAAACTATTCCAGGTTATTGGCAAATCAGCTCTTTCAAGACTGGAATTTATTTGGAACACCACTGGGATTCTTTCAGAATACTCTATAATTTTGGACTTGTGATAGAACTTTTGGGTTATTTTAGTTTTAATTCACAACTGTACACTATACATCCTTTTAAAATGTTCACTTAGTATCCATGGGAAATATATTCTTTGTTGAATTTTACTAAACTTGTTGGTTTATGCTCTTTTCTTCCACTTGGATTAAGACAATATTGTCGTAACAGAAAAACGGGAGGTTCGTTCTGGATACAGATTTCTTTAAAATAATTCAAAAAACTTAAATTTGTTTTTAAATTTAAATTCATTTTGCTTCGGAACTGTTTTAGTCCCTGGTATTTAAATTTCACATATGTGAGAAATCTTAGGTGAAACCAAACACGATTTCTAAATGTCATCTAAAGTTTAAAACTTTATTAAAAATCCTACACAGGAAGGGTTGGAGACCTTGAAACGGATGAATGGCATCAGGTTGCCAGGCAGCATGATCATTCTGAAGTGGAGGCTTCTTTATCAAAGGAAGAAATAAAAATATTTTGGTCCAATATTTGGTGGAAAATAATTTTTGGGATAAAAGTACTTTCGGTTTGATTAGTAAGTCTCTATTTGACTCTGAAATGAAATAAAAAGAATTGAAATAAAAAAAACCCAGATGGAAATAGAGGTAAGAAAGCTTCAGCTTCAGTTTCAGAATGAAATGATGGCAATCCAAAATCAAAAAGAGGAATGAGAAATATAATTGCAGAAAAAGGAAAAGAAGAGTGAGAGAGACATACAGACAGAGACAGAGAGAAATGCAAATGCAGAAGCAAAGAGAAAAAGAAGAGAAGGAAATAGGGAAGTAGAGAGAATACAGAGAAATGCAATGTAAATTACAAGAATTAGAACTTGCAAGCAGACAGCACCGAACTCCGCCTTTACACACTAGTTCAGATTTTGATGTTACCAAAAATATTATGTGAGTACCCCCTTTAAAAGAATTAGAAGTAGATAACTACTTCGTTCATTTTGAGAAACTTGCTGAAAATTGGAAATGGCCAGTAAAGCGTTGTACCTTATTATTACAAAGTGTACTTATTGGCAAAGCTCGTACAACAAAGTGCTAATTATTTTGTAGTTAAGGAATGCATCTTGAAGGGTTATGAGCTGGTATTTGAGGCATATCTACATAGGTTTAGGAACTGTAAAAAAAGAAACTGGACAGACCCATGTCAAATTTGCAAGGGAAAACAATTATTGGATAGCTGATGCTCAGTCAAGAAGGTTACCAATATTACGATAACTTAAGACAGCTCATATTAGTCGAACAGTTCAAGAATTTCTTCCATAATGACTCCAAGACCTACACTGAAGTCTAAACTTTAGAAAAAATGCTGCTCGTACAGCTGACGATTATTCCTTGACTCATACAGTTTCATTTGTCAGCAAGTCTTCCTCTGAGCATTATTTTGGTAAAAAAAGCAACCCTTTCAGTCTAATAAGAGCACTTCCAAATCTCAATCCGGCACAAAGTTTAAGAATCAAACTTCTGATAAGACTAATAAAAAATCCTTATCTCTTCCTACGTGCACTTATTTTAAGAAGAGAGGGATTGTTATTTATGATTGCTACAGACTGAAAAATAAGCACCATAATCAAGACAGCTATTCTAAATGATCTTATTTCTAAGAGGGCAAGATCACGGTCAGTTATTGAAAACAATACATCTTTTGGATCAAGCGAACCCCAGTATGATCATATTATGGAGAATTAAGAACCATTCATGCCGAAAGGTTCTATATCACTAATTGGTGATTCTGCCAAGCCGATTCCTATTAAAATATGAAGGGACAATGGAGCTTCTCAGTGTCGTTTGTTTTCAGGTACTTTGTGAGTAGTCTTCTTCTAGTGAAAGCGTTCTTATTCAAGGAGTAGAGAGCGGCTTTGTTAATATTCCTCTCCTTTGTGTAAATGGTCATCAGACTTAGTCTCAGCACCCTTGACAGTCTGAACAGTAACTTCTTTATCCATCGAGGGTATTCATTTGTTACTAGGATTTGACCTAGCTGGAGATAAGGTTGTGGTTAATCCACTTGTAACTGGCAAGTCTTGTTTCGACCAAAAAGTTGATCATAATGAAAATGAAATCCCTAACTGAAAACCTTGCTTGTGCAGTTACTAGAGCTATGGCAAAAAGGAACTCTTGAAAATAATCCTGACATCTCCTGCTTGTTTCAGAGAGCTATTAGTGAAACTAAATACACGTAATTGTTTGCTATTTTGCTAAAAATGGAGCCCTGATGAGAAAATGGAGACCACCCGAGAACACTTGTTGGTGCTCGCTCTTTTCTGTTACTTATTTGAAGACCATAACAATACATTTAGGCTATTCTGCAAATAATGTGTCATGTAAAAGAGTAATATAGTTTACGCCAGCATTATACTTTTGTCATTAAATACTATCAGGTACAAAAGTAGAGAGACGTTCATACAACGAGTTCCATATTTTAGCCCTTTATACTGTAGACTTTCCTTAAGCTGTTTAGTGCAAGATTTTGGTAATTCTAAATTGTTGTTAACATTCAATCTTAGATAAGAGGGAGAAGATATTTTGTAGAATATCTTCGTCATTTATTTTTGGAACATCTCCTTTTAATACATTTAAAAACCAGAACAGGGCTATTCACTCGCATTTTCTTAACCATTTTAAATCTGTAAACAAGTCTGATGATAATATATCGATGAGGTCATTAAAATATAATATATTATATATTAATATATCGATGAGGTCATTAAGAAAAGTTTTGAAACTCGTGAATTCTGTCTTATTGGGAACTAGCACAATTTCCCCATATTGTTGAACAGTAGTCAATCGTTGGAAGTATATAAGCACTATAGTAAAGTAGAGTCCATTGTTAGGTGCTGTTTTGTTCTTTTAAGCAATGAAACTTTAGATGTGAGGGACCTACAGACATTGTCTACTTGTTCTTCCCACTTGAAAATTCTGTTAGTGATTAATCTTAATAGCTTCTCACCGTTCACATTTTCAACTGCCTTATTATTAATTACAGTGATATCTCATTCTTTTTTAACTTCGAAAGTTGTTTTAGATGTTCCCATAAAATACATTTTGTGCTAGAATTACATATCACCATCGCATTTTGTTGTGTCCACTCTCAGTTGATGTAAGGTCTGAACTTTGTTGGCATTCCATTGATAAAGAAATTGTTGCATTATCTGCAAACATGTCCGTGCTTACATATTGATCAAAGAGTGGACGATCATTGATAAATAAAACAAAGAGGATGGGACCCAGGACAGAGCCTTGTGGAACACCACACCTTATATAACAGGCGATAGAGTGGGCATTCCCATAGAAACATTTTGCTTCGTATCACTTACATATGAATTAAACCAATATTTGGTATTGTCATGAAACTTTTAACAATGTAGCTAACTTCTGAGAATATCGTGCGAAACTAGATCAAATGCTTTCTTAAAATCCAGAAATTTTTATGCCAGTTAGGTTGCTATTATACATTTCTTCAAGCCATTGATCAGTTAATTTAGTTAGAGCTGTCTGAGATGAATACTTTTTGTGAACGTCTGACCGTTCCTATGGAAAAGGAAAAAGGTATCCAAGTAGTTTCCTGTTTCGCTACATGTTTTTCAAAATTTTGATTAAACGTTAAGTATAGAATGGGTCTGTAATTTCCAGGATCACGTCCTTGTTTAAAAGGAGTAATTTTATCTCGATTTAGTTGATCTGGAAAGACACCTGAAGTAATACTGAGGTTAATCAAGTAGGTAACAGATCATGCAATAAATGGTCCTGTTAGATGTTGGACTTTGGTCCCACCTTATCTGTACCACACGACATTTTTGTGTAGAATTTGCGTACAGCACTCATCTAGGGCAAATTGCAAATCAACTCTTAACCTTTTAAAAAGTGAAGATGTGGCTTAAATCAGGGTTACAACCATTTTCTTCACTGTCAGAATATATATTTTCTCTATTGGTGAAGAACTGGTTAAACGTATCAGCTATATTATGCACTGAAGAATCAATACTGTCCTTGCAACTATACCGAGTTGAATGGAGTGCTTTTGTGATGGATTGAGCTCATTGAGATACTGTCACGAGGAGCTAGAATGTTTTTTTTATTCTTTGAAATATGTTGTAAAGTATCATTTCTAAGATTCATTTATTAAAATGTTTACTTTATTTCGCTGTTTTCTATTGCTTTTCCAATCCTCATTTTTTATTAAATTGATCCCTTTTATGTCCAGATTTCTTTGATTCAGAAATTATCTATTTCGGTCATTGGTTCTTAACCTATGGGTCGCGACCCCAAATTGGGTCGCCATGCTGTTTTGAGTGGGTTGCCCAGATAAACCTTAATAATTTTAAATTTTCTACCCAAGTGTTTGTTTTAGCATTTCATGCTTCGTGAGGCTAAAGCCACAAACCTAATCTGGGTCGCCGCCCAAAAAGGTTAAGAGCCACTGATTTAGTGTGATATTGATGTTGACGAGTGTTGTGTTGCTGCATGCTTGTTTAGAACGTTGTTAAAAAGTCCATACCACATGTGGAAAAAATATTTAAAACAAGTTAATACTTGAAGTCTACTTTTTGTTGCGTGTAGTTTGTAGATATTTTCTGATGGCACTTCCCCATTAATTACATAAATACACATTAGAAGGTCACAGTCCTGATCGGTTCATCCTGAGAGAGAGAGAGAGAGAGAGAGAGAGAGAGAGAGAGAGAGAGAGAGAAAATTGAATATGACTAAATATGGAAATACAAGTTGTGTAACATACATAAGGGCATGCGTGTAATTTTGAAGTTATCTTTGGTAAACGGTGGTTCATTAAGGTTAAATGTACTCGGCAGTCAATTTAAATGTGTCAGTGAATCAACTGTTAATAATCATTTTGATGCTACACAATGAATTTTTGCCATTGACATAATGAATATGGCTCTTATTCTGTCCCCGTTCAGATACGATATCTATTTCGTCTGTATTCTTTCTTTTGGGTGGCCGAATTTGCCGATAAACGTATACTTGACTTACCGAAGGATAAAACCGAAACAGTAACACTTCTTTTAATAGGCAACTGACGATACCTGTTTATTTGCGTAGTGTGATGACTGATCGCAGTTTCGATGCTGTATCAAGCAATTGTCTAATACCACTACTACTATTACTATCCTAATAATTTGCTTATATGTGTGGTTTTGTGTGTGTGTGTGTGTGTGTGTGTGTGTGTGTGTGTTAGATAGCATTAATATTTTCATTCGTCTTATTAACCATGCTTACACATTTTAGATCGCAAGTAATTTTTGGGACCAGCATTAATTTTTTTTTATTATTGCTATTGGTTAAACGCCATTTTACAGCACACGATATACATGATAAGAACCACTGACCTACGCGAAGCTACAGTGAAGCTTTCTTACATGCCCACATTGATTGAGCCCGAGACTCGAACCCAGGCGAACATGGGTGAGATGGCAGTGATTGGTAAAGGCGAGCGCTTTAGACCACTTGGCCACCCGAGGCCCCATTTTAGTTTTTTTACTATTTAGCTTTCATGGGTCCATTGGGGATCGAGTGGAGCATAGCACTAGCCTTTACAGATCACTGCAATCTCACTTCTGTCCACGTGGATTTGAGTCTCAAACTCGGCCAACGCGGGCATGTGAGAAAACATACCAGTAGCCTCCCGTGGGTCGGTGGTTCTTAATGGGATTTTCCCGGGTTCTTCCTCCTCCAAATATACTGGCCGCCATGTGAAGCTGGCCATTTGATGAAAAATGTCGTTTAACCAACAATAGTCACAGTTTGGCTTTTAGTTTAGGACAGAAATGTGGATTTAAATAGATTTTTTAATGGAAAAAGTGCCCTTGCACGTTGATGCAGATTGTTAGCGGGAAAGATTGTCTTTCGTGGAAAAAGTATAGACTTCTTGAAAAAATTTGCATTAGTGGCGAAGATATACATATGTTTCAATACAAAAGTGAAAATCTTCATAAAAATTTGTGATTTTTCGAGAAGAACGAAGACTGATTACAAACATGTTTCTTAATGAAAAATCTATCCCGTGAAAAGGGTATAACCTTTATGAAAAATGTATGATATTTGCAAAGATGTGATTTAACATGACGAATGATGGCTCAACAAAACAAATTTCCCCATGGAAAAAAATTATTCAGTTTTTCACAGTTTCTTTTGACAGTAGACAATAAAATATCTGAGACAGAGGACGAGACATTCGTCCTTCTGAAGATGATACATGCATTATAATAGTATTAACAAATAAAGCCATGAATCTAATATACAAACATGCTATTAATTGATATGAAAGAAATAGAAAATATCAACGTTTCTTTTAAGTAGATATACGGAAATATTTCACGCATGAAGTGGAAACACCGTATTGTCACGAGTGGCTGTTTTCCACTTTATGGGTGAAATAATTTTCTGCCTATCTACTCAAAAGCATTACTACATCGATAAAATGAAGTTCTAAACTTTACAATAACTTAGGGACACCAACGTTTAAAAAACTTAGCTTGTACATATCATGATTCCAGTTGTGCATTTTGTCAAAAGTATGACTGTGTTCGTACGAAAATGAAAAGATTTTTATTTTTGTTAATACATTTCAAGCGCGGATTGATACTGTGGGGGAGGGGTAACTAAAAACACAACAGAGCGATTGTATTTGACAGGCTTCAGAGCATAACATCTTTAGACAAACGATTTTAATGATTGTGAGTTTGCTTGTAAATATTTTCGTTCTTGATTTTGTTTAACTCTATATTCAAACGTAATTATTGGTGTGGCAAGCTTGTAGTCTAGCTGGGTAGCAGACGATGTATCTAATTTTCGATTGTCACTTAATTTCGGTTTGCAATCAACGCTAATCAATGCCTGATATATCCGTCGTTTTCAAGTACGATTGTGATGCAAGTTAAAATTGCTTGTAAAAATTGTATTTTTATATTTAATCACGAGCTGTTGTTTTTTCTCTAACAACTGTGCACCTTTGTCGTAGATTCCTACAGCTATTCAATACTGTATGGGTAATTCATAGCAACAGGTCATATAATTCAGTCACTTGCAATTTCCATGATTCATGTAGAAAACTAATTGTAAAACGTTAATACCTAAGTCCACTTTTTGCAGTTCGTAGTTTGCTTTCCAGCATTTATTGATGGCACCCATTCACTGCACAAATATGCTCTAGACGGTCTACAGTTGATACATTTTGAGATCTGCACACGATGACTTGGGGAGAGAGAGAGAGAGAGAGAGAGAGAAACACACATAAGTGTAGATATACTTCCTAAATGGAAAAGAAACTGATTTCAAGAGTGATATCGCCACTGTTGCGATGAAAGTTGTATCATTTTTGCTCCCACTGATATATTTCAATATCTCACTATGAAAGATCTAATAAAATTGTTATAGTGTGAATCGTAACTTACGATACAATACGTGTATGGCACAGCAGAGGCAGAAATGCGATGCAAAAGCTGTTTACACGGGATAACACCTTGGATTCGGCAGACGACAGATGTTTGAACAAAGAATTTCGCGCGTGGACGTTCTTCCAGCTGCGTCTTTAAAAGAGAATAATTTACACACACGTCGCTAAAATTTAAGCGTTGATTCTAGTTCGTTTTGTAGCTGCCCTGAGCACGATTTTAAAGCGTTTTCAACTTTATATTTGTATATTTGTTAACAAGTGTACCATATTAAAATATAGGTAAATATGCATGAAAAGCGACAAACGATATATATATATATATATATATATATATATATATATATATATATATATATATATATATATATATATATGTATGTATATATATATTGAGGCAACTAATAATACACGAACTTGTACAATGGTACCACTGACCTCATAATCGAAATGATATTGATGCTCTGTTTTGCAATTTTTGGTGCTATTCTCAACCCCATCAATGCAGCAAGAAAGAAAATACAAAACTGCCACGTATTTATCTTAAATGTCATAAGGTGATTTTGAATAATATAATAATAACGGCGAAATAAGTCGCAGACATTCATTTGATATTAGGCCAATAATGAGCATTTCTGTTAAGCTTTCCAGGATCTACACACGCAGTTAAAGTAGAGAATGCATTCCTGCTTGAAGAAGCCATGTATCTTTAGTGACAATAAAGGTATTACGACCGGCACACTGTCAAACACCCTTAAAATATAATGTATGCGAGAATTTCATTGCAAACAAACTTTTATATAAGTTTTTTTTTGTTGTTGATTATTTTTGTTTTGATATGGTTTTTATTTTTCTTAGTTCATTATTTCTGGATATTCTGTTTAAGTTACATTAATTTTGACAAGAATCGAACGTTACCATTAAAGTATTGGTCATGTACGTAAATAAGATAAGTCCCTAATATGAATATGAATGTAGATATAATTAATATTTGTTGTAGTAGATCTGACACTGCCAGATATATTTTCCCTGTATACGATATAGGTACCATTACTACTGCTTACTATTATTATTACTATTATTATTATTATTATTATTATACAATATCATTGTCTCATATGTCTATCTTTATTCCTGTGGGTGAGGAAGGAAGATACCATTATGGAGTTTAACAATTTGCCCCTTTCCAGCATCACAAAACTCGGTTATTACCTATAGCTACCAGTCTTAAACAAACGTGGATGACTGTAAAGCGTTAATTTTAATTATTATGTAAATACACGGATGACAACGCAGATGATTGGTCCTATATTCTTACCTTGCAGTCAATCTCATTAAAGTCGAGAGAAACGTTGATGACAGTCATTGATACAAGTTTATGCTCTGCCCATAACAGGATGAAGCTTCCTTGGTTTGAACTAGCGAAGACACAAGAATACATGAATCCGATGTTTATATATGATGCAATCTAATGATTATATAATGTATGACACCCTAGCTCACAAGTTTATTTTAATATAAAACTAATTTTAACTAAAATGACTGAAAGACTTTGTCTACACAGATACACTAAAATATTAGGATGCCAATAACAAGATGAATTCTATCAAGTATCATACAAAACCCTTTCCATATCTCGATGCCGCATGCCGCGCAAAATCGATTTCGCGCAGTTTCATTGAATAAGAATTGTCCACAAATACATTAATATACTTTCAAGAATGTTGGCATAAATCATCATGTATGAGTAAATGTATCAGAAGTTTTGTGAACAGATATGACACATACATCGTAAAGATCATTAATAGGTATGATAAATGCACGTATGTAGTAGTGTTTTACGGCATTTCAGAATAGAACTGTCTATACAGTGTATAACAGCATCTCAGCATAGAAGTGTCTATACAATGTAAAACAGCATCTCAGCATAGAGGTGTCTATGCATTGTTTTACGGCATCTCAGCATAGAAGTACCTATGCAGTGTTTAACAGCATCTCAACATAGACGTGTCTATGCCATGTTTTACGGCATCTCACATTGATCTGTCCTTGCAGTGTCTAGCGACACCTCAGCACAGTGTCTATGCAGTGCAAACTAAAGGTTAAGTTAAACAATGTAAACAAAATGAATTGTCAAAAAGTTTTGAAGTGAAACCCTTCCCATAATTTAATACAAGTTAAAGTACAAAAGGTAT
>JAECUM010079702.1:0-12032 GCA_016617855.1 Megalonaias nervosa | reverse complement strand
AGCCTGCGATAAATCCACGCCTTTGTAATTGTGTCAGACCTTCACATATATAGAGATAAACTGGTAGATATTCAGAGAAAAAAAACAGTAAAGAAATCAAAATATTACTTAATCGCTGCATCCGATTGCTTAACTTTTAGATATAATATCGTTTCCACAGATCGGTTCATGTTAGTTTCCTTATCCTAATAATTCCGCAATGGAAAAATATTTTCATTATATAAATGGGTGGGTATTAAAGAGATACATCGACTTTTTTTATTTAAAAAAAAAATTGCTTTTCGTGAACAAACGCGTCACGTCTCAAAATCTAGATGTCTTCCGCTAGAGTTATGGAGTATAATCGCGTATGTTGTTGCAGTTTCTTTGCTATCTTTGGACACTTTAATATTTACGTACATATTATTCATATAATTTAATTAGCACACGTAGCCTATGCTTTCTTTATTACTCATAAAGTGTTGACCCGTTTGCGTCTTTTGCTCCTCAGACGCACATAAACAATGGATTTTTCAACATTATAGGACAAGAGTGTCCGACAGAGAGTTTATTCTAGTCTCGGGTCAATTTGATTTTTTTTCTTCAGAACTGATTAAAATATCTTATTCCAAATTCTATAGAATAAAATTATTTTTAAAAAAAAAATATTAATAAATCCCACTACCAAAGAAAAGCTATTAAACTGTTGTTTTTGTGATTTGTTTACTTCATCTTTTGTCTACCATTCTGACCCTTATAGTCCAAGGCGACGCAGTGGGTGAAGTTATTGTATGTTGTGGTTTGTGAATGAAGGCTACAAAGTGCATTCACAGCCGTATTCGAACATCAAAGATTAATTCCAGATATCGAACTTTCGATCCACACACCTATTGCCAATAGAATATGGACACCTTGAAACTGTTAAGATATTTCGACAGTGAAAACTGTCTAATACAACACACATTCATCCCATACAAGACCAATGCTGACGCCATTGTCCGGGATGTGGATTAGTGTATCTGCATTCTATAATTGAAATGAAAATCGCACAGTTTGATAGTTACCAAATAAATCCAAGCATCACTCTTGTCTGAGGCCAGATGACTCCGGGGTGAGTGCTGTTTCCATACCAGCTCTGTTCCAAATAGCAGTGATATGCGCAAATAGTTGACAAACAACATGAAGTCGATAGACAGTTCGAGAAAATAAACGTGTGGATGACTTCTAATGTCAGTTCATGTAAATAACAATTAAAGCGGAAAGACGAAGTTCGATGGTATGCTATGCCTACTGTAGGATGCAGAAATGTATGACTGTATCGTATAGTAATTTTACTAATATATGTGAAATACATTAAGTATCAGTCATTCCGGGCCCGAGTATTGTAGCGTTGTATTATATTTTACTGAGTTACAATTAATACTTGAATACAGTAAACCGTTTCTGATTTTAATGTTGCTTCTCCCATTTAAATGACAAATGTCCAGACAGTCTGTCTCTTTCTTCATTTTAGAAAAAGCTGACCACTTGATAGGGTTCTCAAGTTTTAGAAATCAAATAAACGTGTCTCCTAAGTCTTCCTGAAAATGCAAAACAAAATTTTGAATGAATAGAGCACAGTTTATGATCCGGAGCGGTGATATTGCATACACATATTCGGCTTTCTCCTTTACATGTTTTACGGATAAGTTCACGTGATGTTCCGAATGCTTGCTCACTGAAGTTATTTCCCCTAAATGTCAAGCAGGTTGTTGTATTATTATTTACTTTCATTAAATTAAGACTCTAAGTGCTATAATAGATTAATTTCTTCAAATAACGATAGAAACATTCAGATTCGTGGGAAAATAATATCGATTGCGAAGGAATTCAGGGCTGGATGATAAAAGTCGTTTCAAAATCCTTAACGTTGTATCGAAGTTTGGACAAACAAATACCATGGTTTTCCTGTTGGGAGGCATGCTAATACCATATGTAAACGATTAAAAGAAACAAAACTAAAAAAAAAGAAAGAAAAAGAAACAAAGGACGGCACAGGTAAATTATTCAGAGGGCAAAATACAAATTGCAAAAATCATAGGCATGGCTGGTTAATACTCAGGCCCGGCACTGGGATGTGCGGGACCCACGGCAGCAAGCGATGAGCTCGGGGCCCAAAGCGGTTGCCTCGTTCGCCTTGCCCTAGGGCCGGGCCTGTTAATACTCGTGTTTGAAAACAACGGCGACTAGGTAGGGCCAAATACATCACTACGCATGCAGTGTAAAGCACATTATTACAGTTAATGCACCTGCTGACTCCATTGGTACTTTTCAGTCATAAATGAAGCAATTGACACATTTCTACTTCTTATTCATCCACTATATATGCAAATGCGTTTTCTCAATAAAACTGGTGGTAGACACACGAGTATTAAGAGAGAAAAACATTATGTGATTCAACGTATATCACACAAGTCGATTAGACCATTTCCGGACGCATCGATTCATTGTGTATGCTTATTTGATGCACTGTATTGTCGAATAATTCTGGGTAGGTATTTGCGCGCTAGCAGTGAAACAATATATGTATCAGATCCACCACTAAAATACTTACTAAACTTTTGGAATTTTAATTTTCACTTCAAGTGAACCTTTTGTAAAAATGGAAGATTACTAATTAATAAATGTAGACAAAATTTAAAAGTAATGAAAAGAATAAATACCAGTTATTGGTCTTTACGGTAAACGAATACTGATCAAGACAATCACGATAGGAGAAGGCTACAATCTGACCTATCCATGGGTTATACATAGTCTCTGATCAATCACTTTTATTTCACAATAATATCCTAAGAAAGGAATTGGAGCGAGTGTCACGCTATCATTCACTTAATGATATAATTAATATGAGTTCCGATAGTACAAAACAGAGCAAAACAAACTTTTATTAATAAAAACAAATCTCAGGACATACATAGGTGGCATATGAGAATACCACAACTGCAACACTATTGTAAAGCAACGTCACTAACATACGGAGATATAAATCACATCACATGTTTACAATCATAGCAAGAATAAACAATCAAACGGAATGTGAAATCATTTATGCACATAAATAAAACATTGTTTTGGTAGAGCACAATGTCTCTCATGGATTGGAGTGTACAAAACTTGTAAGAGAGAAAATTATATCGCTGTAAACAAATAATGGTATTCGTTCCGGATGTCATTTTTTATCACAATGATAAACAGTTTCCTTCCTCAAACGGTGTATTGTGCTAGTTCTGAAGAATGCATATAAGTAGCGGTACTTGTCCTCAGCTTTATGATGAATCTTAAAAATTCTGAATGCAAATTTTCAATAATTGTGATATTTTCAAATCCCTAACCTTCACACCCGTATAGTAAAATGGGCAATATAGTATGATCGAAAAGATGCAATTGCAGGTCTGTGAGGAGATTGAAGTATTTTATTTTTCGGTAAAGTAGATGCGGGGCCTTTCTACATGATAAACCTTGTATTTCATTGACTTAACAAACCTTTGATTTCTACAAGAAGAAAAAAAAACCCACCTAAGTATTTATATTCACCACATATGTCTGTAAGATTATCGCCAACTGTAAATCTATATTTATCATCTTTTCGAGTACCCCAAAAAAAATTAATATCTTTGTCTTTGTAAAATTTATACTTAATTTCCATAGCTTTGAGCATTCATAAAACACATTTAAATTATGTTGGAAAGATTTTTCGTCAGTGACAAAATTAACAGTGTCTTAGCATAAAGTAGTATAAAAATTTGAAGGAAGATAGAGATATAATTATCAGGAACATGTAATTGCACACTAGTGCACTCATTTTCTAACATATTTTTCTAAGTCATTCAGATACACAATAAATAAAATTGGTGGAAGATTTTCACCTTGAATCACACACTTACTCACTGAAACAAAGCGGATTGCTCTCCTGCATAACTGCCACAAGATTTGATTTTGTGATACATACCATGTATTATGCTAAACATCTTCACATTGACATTGTTGTCTAATAGTTTCGATCGCTGCCCTATCATTCAAACATTGTCGAAAGCGCCACTAAAATCGATAAAAGCACAAAATAATTTCTTCTTGCAAGTTTTTAAACTTTTAGTAAAAGCGTTAAGACAAAATATATGATTTTAGTTGAATAACCTAGCCTGAATCCGGCTTGGTTCTTTTTAATAAGATCGTGAAAATCTAGAAACTTCTGAAGTCTTTTTTTTTCAAAAACAGATGTAAAAAGTTTACTAAAGCAGCGCAAGTCTTTCTTTGTCAGGTGAGCCTCGGTCCCATTTCCCCTCATATATTGGTCTGATTATTCCTTCAGCCAAGTGTCCGGAATCAGACAAGTATCAAATATTATATTTAACAAAGAAACATAAGGACATAAGCATGTCAGAGCTGCATTTTATATATTGCGTAATACATTGTCATTCGACGATGTTTTGTTGTTCTTAAGACTTTTAGTACAATAGATAATTTCTGACTCCGTAATTTCAGAATTAAATTTTTTTTTTTACTTTTCGTTTTCCACATTTTTTGGCGTTAAGCTGTTTTCTCATGTATATAAAAGTTCATTTTTCTTTTTATATCTTCTACTTACGTTCACAAGGTTTGTTCTACTTATATTTGTTCGGTTAATGTTTTGCATTTATCTTGCTAGGTGATACTTTCTGCGAGCCTTTGGGGATTTTCTTCCGAACCATCTGCTATTTTTATTACAAGTGTGATTACTATTTACAACAAAACAGTTTGAAGCAGAATCGTTAAATAATGAGACGATCGATGAGTACAGCCAATTGATATCATATTTATACATGTATTCTATACTATTTTGTGCATCCCGGGTCTTCTTTACAATCTCTTCAATTTTACCGATATCAATATCTTTCATAATATCATCCTTTCTATTTCTTTGCCATCATGGTTTTTGTGACGGTATTTTGTTTTCATCAAATGAAACTGCATAGTGTTTTTGGTCAAAACTAAAGCCAGTAATTAGTAATGAGTGACCGTCAGTAAAAAGTGGGTCAAGTTCATGTATGCAAAATTTATTAACATATTTCAGAGAGTCGATAGAGACGATAGAATAGTCAATAAGAGAAGTGTTTCGGAAACTTGTAGAACCAACAATCACCACATCTTCCATTTAATATAATGATATTATTATTTCTACATATGTCTGTCAGAATGTCTCCAGTGCTATTAATTTCCCGGTCCAGTGTTACCCGTTTAATAAGGCAATTTATATTCATCGAGTATTTTCGTGATACCGTATCATTGAAAAACTGTGCATAATCAGCACCTAAATTAGACTGTTTGAGAAGGAACTCTTCTAATTCAAAATATTCATTTATATAATGAGTTCTGGCATTAAAGTCTGCTATTAAAAACACATATTTGTTCGACGTACGCCTGTTAGTAATTTCCGATGCCACCAAGTCAGTTTCATCTTTAATATAAAAACCTTGACGCAGATGGAGGAACATATACGACCCCAAAATAAACGTCGTCGTCAGTTTATTAAGTCTAAAAAAATGCCCGCGTGAATGATTCATTGAAGAATGTAAGGCTGTAAGAGTTAAAATGCGGACATTAAAAATGCTTAGGAAATAGTCTAGTTAGCTGTACGCTTGTGATGAAAAACAAAAACAAATACAGAAAAATAAAACCATAAATTTTGAAATATATTTTGACTGAAGCAAACACTGGTTCCCTCTTGCACATGAATTACTCGATTTAGAAATAACTTTTAAAAGCTATATCTTCTAATATTAGAATTATCTTATTGTTACCTGTGATTAAAACAATTATTTATAAACAAGAATATACGTCGCTCAGACTGTCTAACAATGTTACAGTTGTCTCACCTTGTGTAATTGACTTATAAATGTAAATTATGCTTTTAGACAGCTGATAAGAATCCTTCGTCATCAATAAATAGAAACATTAAAGTTCTCGCATCTCAAGGACTGCTTTGAGAAAAAAGATAACAAAAACGGAAAACAATTTGATTTAATTTTCTGTGTTATAGATTGTACAGGTAGAAAAAAATAAATCATTAACACAGTTTTGATCATTATCCAAATAAACTGTTGAATTGTATAGTGAGCGATTAATTTCCATCTTATTTCCTCCATCATCAGTAACAGAAAGGTTAAAAATATCTGATGACTGCTTTATATTTAAACAGAACATATTTCGTTTCTAATAGAAAAAGTTAGAGTGGGATGTGAACTGGAGTCACAGGAAACAACACTTATAGTATCAGATGAATACAGTGTACATTCCTATTGTCATTTAGCTTACATGTGTACTAAAGTATTAAAATACACGTGTACAAAATCTGTAATACATTATTTCCCAAATATATTCAGGAATTTGCTTGTTCAATATAAAAGCATAAAATTTAATAGTCGATGCAAGAACGTTGCGATTTCATATCGCAACTAGTTCACATCTCACCGTGCTTGAATGATCGCTCTCGCCATAAATACAATAAATGGCGGTTATTTCTTTTATAGTAATTGCTGAGACAACGTCAAGGTTACTTCTGTCATAACGTAATGGTGTTACAGTAAATTCCATTCCTCAATATTTTGCATCCCATGAAAGTTGCACGTAGACAGTGTATTAGGCAAGTTAATATGTGCATCAGCAATCCTAAACAACTAATACTCAAATAACACATCAAGAAGGAGCACTAAAACAATCAAACAGATTTTTCGCATTTACATACAATGCAAATAATAGTAAGTAAAAACTATAAATGAATAATTACCTCTTGACTGTAACTCTTTTGGAAGGCAAGACGGCGCTTCGCCGTATCGGGGTCTGTGGCAAGAGGGCTCAACATTCTGGTTGTCAGTGAACTTCCGTACAGACTCTAAATGATTTCAAACACCGCTGTATTAAAAATCCAGATATCAAAATCTGCACAAGAACTTCCTTATTAATATATAATATATTCCCAAGGACTTAAGAAAAATTATGAACAAATAATAAAACAAACTATTTTTCCCCAAAACAAAAGCAATAGTGTTACTATAAACGTATTTGTCCGTGCGCACTTCTGTCAAAGAAAAGGTTGATGTTCTCACATAAAGCGAAATGAGTTACAAAACGTATGCACTTTCTTTTAAAGTCAATTAAGTACACACTTAGTGAAAGCAGTTCCTCATAACAGTTTCCAATGAGATATGATGAGTTTCGCAATCTGTTCTAAGATATACAGTGAAACCGAGGCATATGTAGTGAACATAAATTATTCAAATATTTCTGCTAGGCAAGTTAATTTTATGTCTAGTACAGCCTTGATTATGCAAGAAAGAAAGCATTTTTGAGTGATTCGTCCTTTGATCTATTTATTTACAGATCTGATACGTCACATCCGTTTCCTGTTTAACATTGGTATCGTCCCACGCCGTTTTCCAACAATACTACATTCGATTAATCACTAGTCTTTTTAGCACTTGCTTGTTTGCCAAGAAGATATTCTGACACGTATTAAAATTTGAGAAGACACAGACACTAACTTCACTCAATAAATACTCGTTTATCAAGTAAGGACCCGCCACTGATTTTGTCGTCACTGAAAGAAAGTTGATGGTGACGGCACTGTGACACGCAAACTTCTTGATATTGCGTGAAATTGAATTTCACCGTAAACTAAATCAGTGTTCGACAATCAAAAGCCATACAAATTCGTAAGTGGAAGAATCAATACTTGCCGATTTTCTCTAACTAACTTTGATGGAGAATGGCTGATTGCAACCTAATGTGTTAATGGACAGTAAACAATAGTATTTGTTAAGCACTTGTAAATCGACCAATACTGGCTTATATAGAATTTCTTTTCATACTCAGCAGCTTCCGAGGGATTTTATACATGGGAATATTGGAGTTGTAGGGTCAGAAATCGATGGGTTTACACGAACTTAGAATGGGATCCTGGGATAAAATCATTGTAGCGTACACTACGGTAGCGGCTTGATGGCCTTTTATGAGTGACTAAGATGATTAAAACTTGGCCTGGACATGTAGTAAAAAATGTCATACCCACTACTGTGTCCGAATATTAATGTAAACAAATAACAACATAATTATTCATATCTTAGTTCATATTAGAAAAAAAATAACAGTTAGGTGTATTAGGAACCTTGTTAGAACAAATGCTTCTGTTATGGACTTTGGATGTATAATTCAATGACAGAATTAATAATAATGCAATGATCGGAGCCTTACATATTATTCATTATCTATGCCATTTATCAATGAAATGAAGCTGTCGTAATTATTGACTCACGGGGTACTTCAATGAAATGGAAGAGCATTCCACTGTAAAAAAAACAAAAAAACAAAAACAACCACAAAACGATTAATTTATGGCTGCATATAACTATGTCATATGATAGTAATCAAATTAAAATATGATATAATTACAGAATTCCGGATATGCTTGAAGTTGAGTGACATGAAAATAGTGTTTACAAATGCTATGTACTATATGACTGGAATCAATGGTAATAAAATTGTTGTTAAATACATATTGAATGTGTGTGTAATCAATACTGTTTTGAAATCTATCTGAATTTGATTTTTTTTTTAATAAAAGGAATGATGTTCATTCGACTTTGGATTATCTTTCGTATCCTTATGATTTTATTTATTATTTAAATCAAAAGTCGAAATTATTTATACTAACTGAAGAATTTACATTGTCATATAGACGCCTGTGTTCACATATGTATTTATGGGATACATACATACATACATACATACATACATACGTACGTACGTACGTACAGACAGACAGACAGACATATGTCACGGCTGACTTTTCTGCAGTTTGCTCATAAATAGAAATAGCATTGGCTGAATACTACCGTAGCATATCATTGCCCTCAATGTTAAAATACAAGAGATGCGAGCTGTTTTTTCGATGCCTTACGTCAATAAAGCTCAAACAGCATGTATGAGTGTTGAAGAGATTTTTTTAACTGTGGGTCGAATAGTTTGCTTTCACCCTACCAGCTGACCTATTTGGCATGGAGTGTGATGCGTAATGGCATATCATCTCAGTTAGCTCTGCGTCTTCAGTCACTTAACTATGTCCTGTTTTGGAGTAATATTAGGCCCATTCCGAACCATGGAGTCCTTATACACGACTACGGAAAGCAGAAGCGAGCGTTGTTGCATCTGTATTCCTGAAAGTTCTTCTCTTCAACTTTAACATGTAGGGTAACTACTTTATTCTTTGTAAATTCTAAACTCAACCACATTATTCTTTTTATATTTTCAATTATTTTTTGCTCTGCTATAATGTCGACGAAATGATACGGGTGTGTGAAAGTTTTGATGTGGTCATTTCAATTTGATATTTTTGAGATTCTAAATAATTGCAGTTCTCGTGATACAAATCTGTGGAAGACAGAGATTGTATGAGGTACCGTAGCGGACAAAAGCTGGTCCAATGAAAAAGTTGCAGTTGAAATTTCGTTGTCGTATGTCGAGAAATCCAATATCACGTTTTGGATCAAACTGCATGTCCTTGATCGAGAATGTAGATTTTATATGTTGAATTATACAGTGGTGGTTTAAAGTTCTATTTCCTATGTCGACGTTTTACAGTGTATATTTTGAATTACACAACGATGATTGAAATTTCAATATTTTATGTCGAGAATCCCTAATTCACACGTTGTATGTAACTGTTTGTGATGAAAGGTTCCATTTCATATGGCGAGTATTAAGATTTCATCTGTTGAATTTCACAGCAACGAGAAGCAGTCTCCTTGTTTAAAAATAACGCGTTCCGTTCACGAGAGCGACATCTAGCGAAGAAATTTACAGTAATTCTCGACCTGTGCAAGGTAACTTTCAAACTGTAAATCGATGCAATGAAATGGTGCTTCATAATTGAATACACGAATGATTTATCTTAATACGCGATATTATTTTGAATTGTTAAAGTGGAAATTGTGTAATGTTACTTTTAACACCAACACATCATTTCACCAGATAAAAAATAACAATTCTGACAAGCACAATAAAATGTCCAATAACCGCTGTGTAATTCAACAGATACAATCTAAAAACTCAACATACGAAATGGAACTTTCAGCACAATCAATGTGATTCAACATGTTAAATTGAAAAGCTGACATTAAAATTCCAACAACCGCCGTATAATTCAGAAGATACAATCTAAAAACTCGAAATTTGGGTATCGAATTTTCAACCAGAGCTGTGTAATTCAACAGATGAAATCTAAATACTCAACATATGAAATGGAACTTTCAACATAAACTCTTTGAACCAATATGTAAATTAGAAATTCTCAACGTATGACATTGAAATTTCAACCACCGCCGTGTAATTCAAATGACACAATCTAAAACCTCGACATAGAAAATATAACTTTCAACCACTACTGTTTAATTCAACAGATGCAGTCTAAACTCTCGCCCTAGAAAATGGAACTTTAAGGACAAGCATTTTTGATACAACACGTGAATAGTAATTCTGGACATGTGACATTAAAATGTCAACGGCAACGTTTTGATTGGACCAGCTTTTGTCCGCTACGGCGCCTCATAAGATTGTCGTGTCTTTGTTAGAAAGTTTCATCTAGAAAAATGATAATGGAGTAACAAATCGATTCCTTAATAATTTTGTAATAAATATTTTGTTTATAAGCTTAAATTTGCTATTACAACAGATTTCCGTTGCCAAGTTTTAGATCTACAAAAATTATTTTTAGAAATAAAATGTTCACCCATTTAAAAGTTATCAAACGGAATTTTTAGGCATTTTCCGCCTAACATCTGGAACTGTGCATTTATTTAAATTCACACAAAACAGTTTTACTGTCATGCATGGCTATATTTTGGCTACCTTTATCTACCTGCTTGGATAATCATTGAAAGAATATTACATAATTTTAATGAATTTTAGATACTTTTAATGAATTTTACATAATTTTAATGAATTTTAAATAATTTTCAAATACAGTAATTCGTTGAAGATATGAAACTGGTTAACCTTAATTAACTTTTAGCATAAAATCGAATAATTTCGTATATTTATTTTTATTTTTGTTCATGCTATTTGTTTTTATAAGGAGAGACTGTTAGTTTGATTCACTAGAGCTAATCGCATGTACTTTCCTGATAGTTCTCTTCTCCATTTACAGATTACAGATCGCACCCCAGCAAACTGTGGTTTTTTGTATTATATTCTTTGAATAAACAAAACAATATCCTCTTTTGAGAATCTGCGCGGATTAATGCTGTAATGAGGTTTTTCTCGAAAAAGTTACAATAATTACAGCTAAGTGGACGCATCGGACAAATACAGTTTACTAGGGGATGAATGAAAATAGGAATTCCTAAAAAATCCTCCTATATTCATCTAAATCAAAACAGCAGCAATGTCAATATTAAAAAAATAACTCCACAGCGAGTTCAACAGTTGTTTAAAAAATGTGAAACTAATAAAAGTGATATTAAAAACTTAAAAGGTGGGAAAATACCAGTGTTCCCATCATTCCAAATCAAAATACTCGTACATGCAGATCGAAATGGTTATATATAATTCATTCAATTTTATCATCAACAATTAATGTGAATATATATTGGACTGGTTCCCTAAGCACGTGCTTAGTGTGCTAAATGGGTTATCATGTCCTGTACCTACCCACACAAACATAAGCAGAGAGAGGAAGATAGAGAGAGGAGTGGAGTGGTAGACAAACAGACAGGCCCACGCCGACATGCATGTGGACATTGAGTTTGTGTAAGTCGTGTGACTCTTGCATGGCAGCTTTCTGATATATCCTTCTCAGACCACTTTTACCGCTTAATGAGAACAGACAACACTCTCGTGTCTACCATTTCATCACTTGGCCGTAAGTGATCTCTCCTGGATCATATCAGTAACGGTAAATTGCTGGGCAAACACTGATGTGATGTAAATTTACGCCCTCTTATCGAAATCAAAGCAAATAAATTTCCCATTATGGAAAGACAATA
>JAECUM010079677.1:0-14045 GCA_016617855.1 Megalonaias nervosa | reverse complement strand
CAAGGATACTAAAACATCGATCAGTTACATGAATACATGCCATGCTTACATGCATACTTAATTTTTTCAGGATTAAGATTATCAGATATATTTATACCGTTATGCTGTAATTTTTTAATCGCAGAAATAATAACATTAATATTTTCAGAATTCATTATATTATAAATGTTTGTTTAAAAAAAAATAAAATCAGAATAATATTAATAAAATAAAAATAATAGTCCTTAGAAAGGACTGTTTTTGTAGATGGCACAACACATAGTAGCGTATTTACAGCAAGCATATTTACAGCAATTATATACATAATCTTAATTATACAGCAATTATATACAAGGTTTTTTTTATAGACGGCACAGTTACATATAATCTTAATTAAGGACGGCACATTTCTTCGTGGAGAGATTCTGTACGATAAATATCACCATTAGACCGTACAAACTGATCATGATAATCATATTCCGAACTTTGAAACAGCCAAACAGATACAGGGTCACTTTTACTTATATTTCTGACAAAATTAAATATATGACCATTATAAAATTTAACCGTTCTGTCTCGTGGAAATATTGTTACTGCCACAGTCCATGCATGTGCGTTATGATCAATAATATCTATCGAAGCTCTTCTTGATTCATATTTCGGTTTGTACAAAATCTCTCCGGTTAACGTCTTCACTGTTATTGGGAATTTTAATTTCTTTCCCAGCTCAGCAACGTCGCTGATAGACGCTCCGGTATCTTTAACTGCTTCTGCCCACGTATTTATTTTTTTACGTGGTAAATCCGTTAAACCGTTTCCGCGTATCGCGTTTGTGAAGTGTTCTGTAACCCGTTCAACTACACAATTTATTCTTGATGCTGTCAGCGATGACAGTTTCATAGGTTTGAGATCCCCAACGTTAGGTTTATTATTTAACGGATATATTGCGTACACAACCGCAGTCACAGGATATACTCGTTCGTAATACGGTTTGTCAATACCAGTAAGTATTCCTGGTCTGGAATTTTTACTAAGAACAATATTATTTCCTGACTGCATGTGGACAGAATCACGTTTGTCACGAATAATCCAAGTGTCATCGTCTGTCTTTACAATAAATTTTATTAAAATAAAATATTTCTGAACAAGGTAATCAATAATCTCTCTTCCTCGTTTGTCATTCATCACATTAACAGTATTTCCAATTCTGAATGTCGACCACACATGAGCCGTACCAGTCGGTAATGTTAATAGTACTGGTTATCTTAAATTTAATACCAATGGAAATAAAAATTATTTATCACATAGGTTCGTGTTCGAGTGTTATTTTGGAATCATTAAAGATGGACATGTAATTGATCACATTGATGGAAATCCAAAAAATTCCTTTTTGGCCTCACGGATACGTTTTGTTATATCTTTATTCGTTAAAGCTAGATCTTGCATAGAAAAACTAAATTTGTGTTTCGTCAGTCTGTCAAGATCAAATCTAGCTGCGGAATGTTCAATCGCGGATAATTCCTGCATTATTATAATTAGGACAAATATATATTTAAATTGAATTTTAATCTTTTGTATATGATTCAAACAAAGAATCGATGCCATTGGCTTATGATCGGATATACTTCTCCTTGTAACAAAGCATGCGTAAACGAATTCTGCGGCTTTCATATGCAATGCGTTAGACAAGGCAGTTTAGGACCAAAACCGTGTGTGCGGTGTGGTGTTGGAGTCAGAGGAAAAACTCAGCTGTGTGTGCAATGTGGTGGTAAAAAATACAGAGAGCTGAAACGATATTACGATAAAAAAAATGACACCTTAACATCGTCAGGTGAATCTCCTATAAACACCGCAGAAGATTATCTCGCTAGATTTTCAAAATAATGATTTAAACAAATAATATTAGTATATAAATAGAGCAAAATATGTTTGTAACGCATCCAATTATTAAAAATTATGAAGCATCTCGTGATGGTGTGATCAAAAATTGTCGATTGAAAAACCCAGTCGGTAATGTTGATAAATTTGGTTATTTTAGATTTAATATCAGTGGAAATAAAAATTATTTCTGACATAGATTCATCTACGAATGTTTTCATGGGATCATTAAAGATGGACTTGTAATTCATCATATTGATGGAAATCCCAAAAATAATTATTTAGATAATCTACAAGCTATTATGCAGAGTAAGAATTCTGCACGTGGAAATACAGGAAAGTGTAAAATATTTGGAAAGAGAACTATTAAAGCCATAAATGCAGAGACTGGTGAAGAGAGAATTTTTAATTCTATGAATGCGGCTGCCAAATATTTTGACATACATCCACAATCGGTACAACTTGTCGCAAATGATACATACAAATCTGCATTTTCAAAAAAATTTGGACAAACAATCAAATTCCAGTATATTCTTATGGTATCAGATGATTAAAAGAGACAACTCCGTCAAACATAACTTAGTAAGTCAAGCAGTTGTCGTGCTTGTTGTACTACGTTAATGTTATATGACAGCAATATTGCGAATTTTGGTCCACAGCGAAACGGAACCCACATTGCCTTGAGTAAGCATCGGTATATTTTTCCTTATTGTATGTGTTATTTCGTCCATCATAATTTCATAAAAATAATAAATATATCGTTCATAAAAACGATGTGTAATTGTTTGTATATATCTCAACGGTGAATATTTTAGATTTAATATCAGTGGAAATAAAAATATATTTAATATTAATGATGCAAGGAGAGATTTTCCTGATCCTAACGAAGATGATATTGTTAAAATTATTAATAATATACGTGAATGCAGGAAAAAACATGATGAGAAACTTGCAAAAGATCTCGGCAGAAAAATAATCGGTAAATTTACGCAAGGAGGATCATATGATCATAGACGACATTGTACAAGATTAATTATGGACGATGCTGAACTCGACTTTATAATTGCTGATACAACGGAGAAAAACACATTTATAAGTCGAAGTAATGCTTATTTATCAGAGGGAGCTAAATTAGGCACAATTATGAGCTTTACTGATGGCGAGTCACCGCAGTTTACTCATTTAAGATCTTCGATGCTCGTGTACGTTTCGATGAATCTATTATCAATGATAAACAGATTTCCTCTGATTGCAGTCAGAGTCGCGACAGATTCATTTTATATAAATAAAAAATATGCGGATTCGTTAAAACAATTGTGTATTAACAATCATGCATCATGGGGCGAATGGAGAATAAAACATGAAGATATACTTAGTTATTCTGAATCTGCCGACGTTGAAATTAAAGAAATATATTACAAGAATAATCAAATATCAGATTTGTCATCGACAACGTCATTGTTGCCATCTGTATATGATCCTGTGGCTACACATAAAACAGTTTATCTTAATGGGTGTGGTGGTTCAGGTAAAACAACACGCGCGATTGAATTATTTAATAATTGTTCTGATATGATTGTTTTGACACCGACACATAAACTCGCCAGAGAAATAAAAGAACGAGGTGTAAAATCATGTACATACCATAGTTTCTTCAAATGGTGCGGAGACACATGGACTCCATCGCGGATGGGTGAGAAATACATTCCTAAAACTATTATATGGGACGAGATATGCACGGTGTCGCTAGAGGCATTAAAACTATTTCTTGATTGGCTGTTATTGAAGAATACTGCTATGATAATGTGTGGCGATCATGGTCAACCGCCACCTTTTATTGGATCGTCTCCACGTGAGTGGCTGAAAACATTTGTAGATTATTACGAAGAAATAACTGATGACCATAGAGCTATTGATAAATCACTAAAAGAGTTTAAAAAGTTAATAAGACTACAGCCAGATAAAATACAGTGTGAGATAATGCGTAAAGTAATTCCAGAAACTCCTATGAGTGATTTTTGGAATTTATGGAGACCTGCTGATTTGATAGTTGCAAGTAGAAAAATAATTCGCGATAGACTTCAACAACAATTATTTACGTTACATAAAGAAAAATTTTCAAATCTACCTGTACCATTATGTTATCGCCCAGCAGATACTCGACGACAGAATGTTGCTGTTGAGATTCCTGGTGGTGGAATACAAAATCTTTTGCTAAATGATATTGTTTTAGTTGTTGTTGATGTTGTTGAGAGCGCGTTGAGCATGGATAAATCGCCGTGGACGTTAGGATACGCTATAACGATTCACTCGTGACAGGGATTAACTATTACTGATACAAATATTTGGATTGTCGATGATCGTATTGAGTGGTCATATTTAGTTTATCCTGCAGTATCTCGAGTCAGAAGAATATCTCAACTGCACAGGGTTATCATGGATTGCCTAATAACCGAAGAAATCACTAACAACTTTGTCGACATCAAGAAAAAAATTAGCGAGCTATAAGCAATGTAACAAAAGAAATAATCGCGACTTTGATATGGATGCTGAATTTATTATAACACTAAAACAACGACAGAATAATCATTGTGCAAGTTGTGACGCAGTAATGTTGTGGCAGTATTCGAATAATAATCCAAGACAATTTACCGTTGATAGAATTAATAGTAGTCTTGGTCACACACGCGAAGATGTGATGCTGACCTGTCTTGAATGTAATCGACGTCGGGGCGCTGAACGCCCTTGTGCAAGTTTACAAAAGTGAAGGTGGTGGTAATTGTGCGCTTTTAGGAATTATTTGTAATTGTTCGCGTACAAATCCACGCTGAGGAGCAGTTGAATCTAATCTGTAGATTGCAGGTCTACCTGTGGACCTTACCACGCTAGAAATGTTATGTGTGGTCACACTCCAGATAGGATCAGTTGCTATTTTTTTACCTCCTTCAAGTTCAGCAGGTTCATATAAATATCTTACGGTAACATTACCTAGTACTGGTTGAGAGGAAGATTCACGTCGGCGTATTGGTATATATTTTTTTGTGATCGCATTAGAAGGTTTCATAGAAGTTGCACGAGTATTTTCATTATTTAACGCAGCTATCACACTTGGTAACCTTGCAACCCATTCACGAGATCTCTCCTTCGCATATTGATATCCAAATAACCGCGCAGCAAGTGTTCGATTAAATCGTTCAACGATTGCCTGATCACGATGAATTTCAGTGTGTCCTCGTCTGATTTTGACATTATGTTGCTTCATCAACGACGATACTGCACCAAGAAATTCTTTGCCAGGATCAACCTGTAGCAACTGTGGCCATCGTAGACCACCTTGTGGTCCGGATCCTCGTTGATAAATTCGTTCAAATGCAGATGCAACTTCAGTTGCTGTTTTTATTGACAGTGGTTCTGCTTCTTTATATCTACTTGCAATGTCAACGACAGTTAACGCGTATTTGTATGTGCGTGATTGACGTCTACCAATTTTAATGGTATCATGTGGTAAAAACAAAATATCTGCTTGATGAACTTCATTGGGAGTACTGACATCAAAATGTGCATACTGAATTTTTTTAGGTGGTGGTAGATAAATTTGCCATATTGCCTGTCGTGCTAACCACTCCGCAGCAACAGCACGTGAGACTTTTGCTACTTCAGTAAGTTTACTAATTGCTGCTTTGCCTCTCCAATATCCTCTTGGGCTATAATAAACAGATGCCATTATAATAGTTATCTAATTTAATTACAAGCCCCTAGCACTTGTTTACCTTTCATAGCAGATTTTACTAGGAAGATAGCAAGTATTTCTCTGAGAGATTTATTTTTTATGGAATTCAATGCGTGAATCAGCTTTACATCTGCTATATGTCGTTGTTGCAAATCTTTACTTTTATACGCGACATCATGAACGTGACACGCTTGATCTTTTGCGTTTATTGGGTACTCTCCAGGTCTTGGCTGATCTCGTTCGTCAAGTCGAATATCAAGTCGGGTTCCTGGACTACAATAATTATATCCAGGTAATTGTTTTCACCAGGATACTTTGCCCATGGAGCTCCTGGTAATTTACCTAATGAAGCAGCGATATCACCACCTGTCTTTGTCGATGAAATAAATTTGTATTTTTTTGTACCACATTTCACACACTTTCCTGTAAGTGCGTGCCTGTTATTTTTTGTTATTATTGTCGTTAATCCACTGGTATGGGTGGGTGCTCTACATCGAACACAATATAAATCCATATTATTTATTATATGGATATAATTGACTTCTCAGCGACACGAAAACAAGAGCCAGTCAAACATCATCCAGCGCTACCAAATTCCATCAGAGCAATTATACTTGGCCCATCTGGGTCTGGTAAAACACAATTATTACTTAATCTGATAATGCGATGGCTCAAGTGGGATAAATTATATTTAGTAGCACCATCTGTAGATGATCAACGATGTTACGAAGTACTTAAAGATGCAAAGTCGCTGACGTGTCCTGATAAAGATAATGATGTTATTGATTTTATTACCGATATCGATGAAGCTCCATCCATAGATGATCTTGATGGATGCATCAATAATCTCGTAGTATACGATGATGTAATGCTGGACAAACAATCTAATCCAGCTCGGATATTTTCGCGAGGCCATCACAAAACTACAGACGTGATTTATTTAACTCAGAAATACACACAAATTCCAAAAGTGATCAGAGATAATTGGAATGTCTTAATTGTGTTTATTGGAGTAGATAATTATACTTTGCAAAATATTTATTATACTTGGTGTTCAGGGGACATGGACATGATTAAATTTAAAAACTTCTTTTCAAAAGCACAAGCTGTTACGTTCGGATTTATAACGATAAATTTACATGACCCAAGATCTAGGTATCGTGTAGGTCTGGATGAAATCTTTGGTTAATTATAGCAGCAGGGAGGGTGAACGACCAGTGTTGAGTGACCAGCACGTAAACACACCATACAATAAAAACGCGCGTCAGATGATGTAACAAAATGAGCTAACCCAATTAGAGAAATTTCATGGCCTGACAGGTTTTGGTTTAACGTTATCGACCGTGCGATTTCATTTTCGTAGGAAGTTTTATTTTTCATAAATAAGGTCTCCAGCAAAATGGTCTGTTCACCCTCCCTGCTGCTAACGTCATTTGGAATTGATTCAAAATTTGCTGTAGCGGCCTACCCCATGATGCATCCATTTTACTTTGCTAGTAAATCTAATTTTATGTGTATAATAATAATAATAATAATAATAATAATAATAATAATAATAATAATTTTGATCTGCAATTTGAAACAGGAAATTTCTGCAAATACACAATGTGTCACTTTAGTAATGATTTGTTTGCTTTTAAAGAAAAGCAAATCAGAAAACATAGTTCTTTATTATGATAAATGGTGGCAGAGATAAGTGTACTCTACAGTTAATGAGAACAAGATCTGGAACAGAAATTCAATGGTGTAACTCAGTTTAGGTCAATATGACAGGCCACAAAGTTAATGTTGATGCAAATAAGATTATCTCATTTTTACATAAAAATATTAATGAGTACATTATGTTATTTTCCTTTGTCCCTCTAAAATGTGTCTCCATGGTTACCATTTGCTGATTGTTTTAAAGTTAGTGTACATGTATCCTGCATGCAACGTATTGGTTTTCTTTTTAAAAATATACAGTACAATCCATTTGAATTTAATACCATAGCTGTATCAATTGTGAAGGGGATATATATATATATATATATATATATATATATATATATATATATATATATATATATATATATATATATATATATACATCAATGAGATAATAATCATGAAAAGTGTTTTGTAGTGTTATCAATAAATGTTTCTGATACATTTAAATTTCAATCATTTCAGAGAGTTGTGATACTTGGTTAAGCACTGGACTAAGAAATGCAAGGATAATGGGTTCAATACCCACATAGATCCTCCTGGGTTGGCTGTTTCAGTGTGTACCCAGGAAGGTTACTTCCTTTTTATATCCATTATGTAGCCAATAATGCATTTAAAGGAGTTGTTGAATCACCCAAAAATAGAACACTGCCTTTCATCTATGTTTCTTGCTAGATTATTCTCAGAATTGATTTATTTAAAGTGGTGTATCAGGAGCATGCTTCACTGTGGTCATTAGATGGATATAGTGGTGGTGTATCAGGAACATGCTTCACTGTGGTCATTAGTTGGCCATTGAAGTGGTATGTCAAGATCATGTTTCGCTGTGGTCATTAGTTGGCTGTGGTGGTGATTATCAGGAGCGTGTGTCAATGTGTTTATTAGTTGGCCATTTTGGTGGTATGTGAGGAGTGTGTTTCACTGCGGTCATTAGTTGGCCATTTTGGTAGTATGTCAGGAGCATGTTTAACTGTGGTCATTAGTTGGCTATTTATGGTGGTGTATCAGGAACGTGTTTCACTGTGGTCATTAGTTGGTCATTGTGGAGGTATCTCAGGAGGAATGCTTCACTGTGGTCGTTAGTTGGCCGTTGTGGTGTTATGTCAGGAGTGTGTTTCACTGTGGTCATTAGTTCACTACTGTTGCAACCTTTGTGTTGTGTTATTCAGTAAAACATAACAAGGTTCCCTCCCCTCATTTTGGAAGAAAAGGGCGAAGTTTTTAATATAAGACGAATTTAGAGAAGAAATAGAGATAGGGCTTTAAAATATAACATTCAGTTTTCATGTATCTGATTTAATTAATAGGGTGTAAAATATATCGTTACAAATTAGAATGAGTCCTGCATTTAATGTCATCATTCAATTTCAGATCCAATCATTCCATTAGAAATCCTAAATATGGATACAAGATCTATTGACATGTACAAAAAGGCTCTTAGAGATGGAAAAGAGAAGGTTTACAATATTAGGGTGATGGTGGTTGGTCCATATGATGTTGGTAAAACAACATTGACAAAGCGCCTATTGGGGAAAGTTGTGAATATATGTGACAGGCAGAGCACAGAGGGGATAGATATTCAGATAGAATGCTGCAAAGTTTCCTTGACAACTGGAGAGTGGATAACACAAGAGAAAAGTATGTCATGAATCCAAATCTCTGTGTGTCTATTTCCCTCCTCCTTGTAGATTTTTGGTTGAACCATTGTGGTAATAACCCTTATTTGTTATCTTTGGTGAAAGAAAGTTGAAAGATTTTTACAGTTGATTTTAGACTGAACTGAGAATATTCAGATTTACTTAGTAGAGTTTGTTTATTGCCAGAGAAGCACAGAGCAACCGGTTTCATTGGCAGATAGAAATATCTCACTGATTTCAATTACATTTTTGAAATTTGTTTTTGGAGGGATTTTAAATAGCATGAAAAAAATATTCTTCTGATTTATATGAAAAATGAGCTATTATAGCCATTACATTGGTTGAAAACATTCATTGCCTAGAGGTACAAGAAAGAAAAATGATCCCACTCGAAAGAAAATTCCACCCCATTCCCAAGTAAATCGCTGGCCTCTAAGCAACAAAATTTAGCAAAACATGTGCCATCAGAATTTATACAGCATACAGAATAGTGAGACGCACAAACTGAAGGTTTGAGAATTTTTCTTTAGGTTATAATGTATTGTTAAACCAAACAGGTTCAGTTTTTCATCCACTAAATTAGATTTTAATTAAATGCATTTATATTTGTACTTTCTCTAATTTCTTTTGGGATTACTGTTACAAATTAGTGGCTATGAATATTGAAAATGTTTTAGAGTTCTTTGATTTTGAAATGTAAAGATAGTCATAAGAAGTTGGTGTTAAATTGCGAGTGTTTCCTTCTTTTTAGCATGACGCCATATTATTTGAGAATTTGTGCATATGTTTAGCCTCTCTCAAAAATATTTGTATGCAGGGCTAGACAGCGACAAACTCCAAGTTCTTTTTGACAATGGGAACATTAATATGACCTTTCATGATAGAGTTATTGCTGTATTCATAGATTACAGCCTAACTTGGTCTATTCATATTAAACATGTTTCAAAAAAGGTAAAGTCGTATCTTTGGCTACCGGGAAAAATCAAAACGTACAATTCAGTGTAGGGTCATATTTTATAGAAACTATATTCAGGCATATCTGGACTATTTTAATATAATTTGGGGTAATACCTCTAATTCAAACTTGACAAAACTTCTAATACTCCAAAAGAGGGAATGCCTTTTAATTCTAGATCAACTTATAGACAATATTCAGGATGCAATGAATCCTAAATTTTACCAATGCATGAAAGAATATTTCTTAGAAAGGCCAATTTTATGTATAAATTATCCAGAAAAAACCAATCCTGTTTACCTAAGCAAAGAGATGTGGATGTTATCCAGATTTAAGGTTTGTGAGAAGTAAAAAATACATTATACCAAGACCAAATAAGGAATTGTTTAAAAGGAGTTTTCAATATACTTGTCCACTGGTATTGAACAACAATCCCAGTGACATAAGAAAACATTCAGCATAGGTAGTGAGGTTATGCAAATACATCACAGCACTGTCAGGGTTAAGGTTGTGCAAATTATGTAATAAACATAATTATCACAAGGCCTTGTAACATTTACATTGCCTAATTCCTGTAGAAAAGATAACATTCATAAAAATGTGTTGGATGGGCTAAAACCAACATAGTATGTTGGTGATGAACACTGAATGGAAATATTAGTATTTCTATATATACTTATCTAAATATTGCTACTATGATGTTTGCTTGCCAATATAATTCACTTGTTCATACAACGAAACCTTTTAGTTTTCTTAGAATATATAAAGGCATCTTTAATGTTAAATATTACTGAGCATAGGAAGTCCCTCGGAGCCAAGTGGTCCAAAGTGCTCACATTTACGGATCCCTACCATCTCAGACAATGTGGGTATGTGAGATAGCTTGCCAGTGGCTTGCAATGGCTTGGTGGTTCTTCACAGGGTTATCCCAGCTTTTTCCTCCGCCAGTTATTCTGGCCAACATGTATAGCCAATCACATGCTAAAAAGTGTCATTAAGCCCACAACATCATTGAACTTGGATTCTGTGTACAACAGATTCATTAGTGAACCAATTTTGCACCAGAAATAAAAAAAAAAAAAAAAACATGCTAATAATTTGCAATTTACATCGTTTTTGCTTTTTGCTTCCTGTATGCACCCTTTGGCTTTTAATCATTCTCTGCTACATGCTAACCTGGTTTGTAATATAGCTGCATGATGAGTGATATCTGTACTTAACCATATAAGCCATTAGCCAGGAAACCATAATACAGAAGGACAGATGAAGTTACATTAAGATACTTATAAGGAACCTCATTCAAATAGGAACTGCATTAGAAAGATAAAATGAGAATGTTTTGTATTTCAACAAACCATTGCGTTAATATAAAAATTCTGAACTATCTCCAGACATTTTAACAGGATGAAATCTTAAATCGTGGTTAATCAAAATTACTGATGGAACAGTTGGACAGTATTTTCTTTTCTCCTTTTTTTTCTTCAAACAAATATCTTTTCTTGTTAGCTAGATGTAATTGTGTTAGGACTGCATAACTGTGGAACAACCAGATCATTATATGTTGTGTGCACTCATGTATTCTTAACCAAACACGTCTAGATGCCTGACGATTTCAAACATAGCTGAGTGATGGTGGTATATCTACTAACAACACAGTATGTCTAATACATATGTATTGTGCACTTAAGTGACGTATCAACTCCCCCCCCCCGGAAAAAAAAACAATTGAGTGGAAATGAAGAGTCCTTAAAGGGTCCTTTGAGGCTCCAGGCGGATTTGATGGTAGGAATCGAATCCGCAAAATCCTGGTCTTGAGTCCAATGACTTAATTTCTTGGTCTCTATAGTACCCTTGATTGGGGATCTTAATCATTTTCAGGTTATGACTTCAGGGACTGGGTCGGGGGGGGGGGGGGTAAGGTCAAGTCCAGTAACTATGCTAATGAGAAATTAATTATTTTTATAATGCCAAGTATTATGAGTCTATGCTCTTAAAATAAGTAACAGAAAAGAGTGAAAGACAACAAGTTTTGTAAAATTTAACAAATATATTTATTTCCCTAGAATACAAAGTGAAAATGAGAACAAACAACTTACGGTATTGTGAATTAAATCCTAAAATAATCCATGAATTACGGACACAACTCGCAGTAATTTAAAGTCCTGAATAAAATTTAGTAAAAGTCCAGAAAAAAATCCCAAAACTGAAGTCAATGACATGTTTGTTGCAGCTATTGAAGTGTTGATGTATCAACAGTCTATTGTTGAATCACAGAAATATAATTCCAGGTTTGAATATACAGTAGATTCCAGTAAATGTGCCTATACAAGAAATTTTATCAGAGCTCTTTTTTTTGTATTTCCAGAGAAAATAATCACTTGAATTTCATCAAAATAAAATTTTAGACCAAAACTCCTGGTCACAACATATAAAGCAACTAATGCTAGATGTTGAAACATACATGACCAAGTCCTCACAGTTACTATAGATATATATATATATATATATATATATATATATATATATATATATATATATATATATATATATATATATTTCTCTACTTGACTTAAGGTCACTATTAGCATTTTCTAAAAAAAGACATTACCATATGGAAAATAACCTTCTAGAATGATCCTGATGTTTACAAAACAATAACCTGGATTATGTATAATTCACATAGGAAACTCCAAAACTTTGACCCAGATAAACATATTTACTTCTATTAGTAATTATCATGATATCAAGTCATTAAACAGAGGGAATATTTTAGCTATGCATTAGTTGTTTACATAAAATGAAATAAAAAAAGGTCAGTCAGATCAAATAAAATGAACTCAGTTTTGGCCAAGATCAAGTCCAGCATACAATATTACATTACAATAGCATGTGATGAAATTAAAAAAGTTTTAAAACTAACAAACAAACAATTAAATTAAATATACATAAAACAAGTAAGTGTGTGTACTTTAAAGGTTGTGTCAGAACAGTTTCAATATTGTGAATCAGGTCCTAGATCCCAGGGGCAGAGAGAAGACTTCCAGGGGACAATGCTGGTTGCATTGATATCTCCCATTTATGCAGTAAAAGCGATAATGTATGTATGTACAAGCACGTCTTCACTAATGCCTGCCTTAATTCTGGGGACCAAAATATAAAATTTTAAAGACAAAAACAAAGTTTTTCTCATGTTTTGAGGGAGACTGAGAATTTATGTGTGCAGATGTCTCCTTGAAACATTTCTGGGTCATTGACTCACTGATAAGCCTACTACAGTATTTACTGTATTTGATAACCATGGATAGATTTACCCACCTTGTGCCAGGTTTGTGTTACTGAAACATGGCATAGGCTATTTCTGGATTTCTAATATCATTTCATTACATTTCTTAAGTACATCTCCAAGTTTCAAGCTAGCATTAGTTTTATGCGGTCTTTTTATGCACTTAAAAATTGGGAGTGAAATTTTGCTTTTGCTTGCAGAGTTAGAAGTGATACCGTTTGCTGGCAAAGAAAGATGTCAGCAAAAATCAGGACCGAATTTTGGTATACCAGATTTTAAGGTTTTATTATATATATATATAAATATATATATATATATATATATATATATATATATATATATATATATATTCTTTTCCTACATTAATACGAAATATATTTCAATGTGTGGTACCAAAAACTTAATATTTTAACAAGTGGCAAGTCACAAGTTAAAATATATCATTTTTGGTACCACCACATGAAATATATCTGGTATTAACATTGGAAAAGAACATTTTCTTTTTATTATATACCAAACTTGATCCAGAGTCAAAACTTGGAAGATTAAATTCACTCTTTGGCACAACAAGGTCACTCCCACTTCTTTTTCATACAGTCTCATCACTTTCATATAACCTGAATATATAAGAAGTAAATTACACTGTTGTCATTTTGTAAACTATTTCAAATTATCTGAACACAAAGCGGATCCAATTCAGTAATGCATTGTAGCTGGTTTATTGTTGTCAAGGAAATAAGGGGAGATAACTCAGATGCAAATGGTGTCTGGTCCAATTTCTTTATCAGCAATTAATTGCCATGTCTGCAGTGTAAGCCAGGTTATCTGTTCTGGCTAACAAAGTACTCTATTTTTATTTCTGTAGGCACAACTTTTGTA
>JAECUM010079654.1:0-11815 GCA_016617855.1 Megalonaias nervosa | reverse complement strand
CATACATTAAAAATAACATGGCATTCAAAGTGTTGGTATAAAGCAATTTGATATACTAACACTATTGGTTTATCAAATTGTGATCCGCCCATGGCGCAATAATACACATATATAAACATTCTAGCAACCGTCTGCACTTGATCCTAAATCAATGATGAATTTCCACACATTAATCATTAGTAATGTATTAAAATAACGATAAAAAGTATTAATAATCGTCGTTTTCTAAATTAATTTAATATGGTACACATTTTCATCTCAGTCCTTTCTGCTTTCTGTTCCCCCCTCCCCACTCATGCATAACGGACAAACTACGCAGAAATGTGGACTGAGAGAGAAAAGGAATTTGGGCTGGATTAAAACCTTGAAATAGAAATTACACCAAGTAACCTACAAGAATATGGTTCATTGTAACGATACGTGTGCACTTTCCTTGGGATTTATCTACAGTGTTTATCAATGATAAAAAGTTGCAAACTATATCGACTTTATTCAGCAAATTCCTCTGTTACGTGGTACACATACTGCGATGTATGCAATGTTTTGTTGTTGTTTCTTAAACATACTATAAAGTTCTAAAAATCGATTATTATTAATTAAATATAAAAATGTCCAAAGCTCCCCTCTCTCTCTCTCTCTCTCTCTCTCTCTCTCTCTCTCTCTCTCTGTGGACCATCGTAGCAAGATACGGGAATCTATAAAATGACGAACGTAGAGGATTTTCGTGTGTGTTGTCTCACGGTATCTCTGGACTTATGAATGATAGTAAAAGTTAAGTCAAACCGACCAAACGATGAGAGAGAGAGAGAGAGAGAGAGAGAGAGAGAGAGAGAGAGAGAGAGAGAGAGAGAGAGAGAGAGAGAGTTTATGGTCGGTGGCACTGTTACTAAAGCAGAATAATGACTTAGATCAACTGTAAATATATTAAAATATTTTAATTACCTCTTGCTGATTCGTTATTTCGCGTAGTTTCTATTCCACATTAATTTCCATGCGCCGGTACGTGAATGGCAGCGTTTATGTGAATGGCGTAGCTAACCATGTTTTTGTAGTGCTCTACATTTATCATTAAAACCATCTTTCATGTTTAAATCATAAGTATGAATTATATTGATTTAATCGATGTGAAGAAAAAAAGAAACTAAAAAGAGAAAACGATCTACTTATCAATATGCAAAGGTGATTGTCAATAGCCACAAAAGGCATAGAATTACATTTTGTAGCGGACACACTCGGGGATGTGATGAGTTCATTCACTCGGTCGATACACAGCTGCCTGGAGTAAATCTCAAAGGGCAAATATATGTATTTGTATGTGATATAAATATATGTACAGTATGTACGCTTTATCAATGATACACGTTGTAAAAACTTTTCATTAAAAGGAAAGGATGTGGGGATGTTGAGGTTTCAGAATTGTGTTTAAAATGTATCTCTGCAATATTTAAAAGACGTGTATTATTCGGAGTAGAAAGAATTAACTCGTTTGATATGATATACGTATACGTCGAAGCCACATGCATGAAGTCGACGGAATTTCACTGCCACCTAAAAACTCGTTCTTTTTGTCGATTCGGAACAAAGCAGGGACACAGTTTTATGAAGTGTTATATGCCTTTAAGGAATACAGTTTTATTTTTTTTATTTCAATATTGAAACTACCTCTTATAGCGTATATACAGCATTAGTAGGTGATGAGGCGCTGCATAAGGGACCCAGATAACGCTGTCCTATTTCTGTATTCACAATGAATATGTTCTCATGTATTTACGTTAGATATGCTCGGTGTCAGTATCAATTATTTGAATCGTCCTTGGAAAGTTTTTCTTGATACAACTTACTGGCGGTGATGATACAAATAATTGGCAGCGATAATGATGAACTTCATCGTTTCGCGCACCGAAGGATTTTATCGGTTGCTCTTTTCAAACTTCGATGCGGTGTGAAACTCAAAATGGTCGGCAAGCTTTACGTTATGACTGATGGGTGGTGATGGATTCTCTTAGACGTTGACGAAAATACTATGACTTCTTTCCATGCTGTAGGAATTTTCAAACTTTGAATAATTGTTCAAATAATTACACTTGCTTCGATAATTATTTTTATTTTAAAAAAACTTTTCCTCGAAAATCTGGTGGGTGTGGGTCATTCATGTGATGTTATAAATAGGTGCCAACAGGTGATTGAGAGGTTTATATCAGACTGACTGAAAACGCCAATAGGTGGTAGAGAGGTTTATATCAGACTGCCAGAAAATGATTTGTTGAAGCTATGTATATTTTTTCGAATGAAATTAAAATCAACATAAAGATGAGGACAACTTTGTTTCTAATATACTATTTATTATAAAATTATTCGTTTGTTTCGCATTTTCGGAGTAGCACGGATTAACTGAAATAAATAATCCTTACATACTAATGCTTAAGCCAAACTGTTTCATTATTTTTGATTTCATTGGTCATAATACTGATTTCGCACCAATACGCACACTTTAGTCCACTAATGTCACATTATCAGAGTTCCATTTGGCACATGTTGTTGACTTAGAAGTTCATTTGTATTAATTACAGTTTTTAAAGAAAAATACTTTATTTATACAATCGTAATGCAATGGAAGACACAAATGATATGTTCTGCTTCCATACTAGTTGAAAGCCACTAAATAAATACAGAACAAACAGAGGCCATATAAAATTGTAACATATAATACATCGCTGCCAATAACAAAAGATGTGTATGTCCCCAGTTACAAATAATTTAGTAGGATATGATGCATCGCTGGGACTACAAAGTACCAAAACGTATGCCCTCAGTTACAAATAATATAGTTAGATAGGATTCATCGCTGGCACTATCAAGTACCAAAAATGTTCATGTCCTCCTCTTACAAATAAGAGAATAGTAACTCTTCAAACTATAAACGATTTCGTTGTATAAGAAATTCTCAAAGTATGTCCATAACCGACTATTACATTCTTTAAGAACCAATTGTTCGTTTGAACACTGAAATAATATATGAGCCAAATTACAGCGATACGTACAATACATAAAAGTGCATAGAAGAAAAGTTTCAAGCTTACCTATTGTATAGCGAACTCCTCCAAAACATGTTGAAAATGCTAGTCTTTTGTGAGGAACTGGTGAACATGGTGTCGATCGACTTTTCAATTCCTCGCCTAACTCCAATGTTGACACACCTTCGATTCCAGTGACCGTGACTTTCGGTAGATTTGTAAGAGATCGACTATGACCATGATGGGCACTAAGGCTTGTAACTCCAGACATTTTTAAGTCAAAGTCACTCCAGTTGAAAGAACATTAAGCGCCTATCCTCACGAATTTATGGAAACGTTGTTCTGTTCATTTTTGCATCGCTGACATATTGCCGAAAAGTGTCTCGTTTTCAGTTTCAAATGAAACCGCCTTCGCATAAAATTTCAAACCGTTAATGGTGTTTTCTTTGCCAAACAAATGGTGAAGTATTATTCCCGCTGTAAATCATATGAGAGTTTTGTATCCAGAATGTGTATGATATCTGGATACCATTCAGCCTTGAACGAATAAAGGTCTAAACTCAGTCCAGTTGAAAGTATGTATAGACATTTATCCTGTATTCCTGCATAAGGATGCCTGATTTGGCTAGTTCAAGAAACGTATCCTGATGTCAAAAATAAAATACATTCACATCCGATTCTGCCTGAGACATAAATTAGTCATTTCCCAAGATTCTCTCTTAACTAATGAAAATTGTGTCATCCCCCTGCCGATGACATTTCATTTTCCATTTGCTACATTTAGTTTGCCCGTCATCTAAGGCTCGTGAATATATATTTTATTGCTTGTAAAATACAAGTCGTGTACGTGTACACAAAGGCTATGAATTATTTTGAATATATATCACTCCGCTCAATGTCTGTCCTTGTGCGCATGCCAATACGTTATTTAATGCGTTCTTAAAATTGCATAGACAAAACAATTTGATTCCCATCAGCGCCTGGCCGTTCCCAGAATTCTGTATTTGGAGACCCCTTGGGAAATGAAAACAGTTACTGTTGATTTTCATGCATATATAAATCATAAAGAGAAACTCAAAATTATTCATTTAAAACGCTAACCAGTCAATAGCCTCGTGCTAGGAATCTAAGCTCTTCGAACCCTTATTAATAGTTACATACTAATATATTATTTAAACTCCTAATGTTAATTGCATTTGCGTTCAAATATTCTCACGAAAACGGCATCAAAATAAGAATGGAGAAATTGTATAGATTAAACAATATATCAAAATAAACCCATGTATATGGTAATATTTTGGCTGGTTTACATCAATAGGTTGTCTTTTTACTGATGTAGATAGATTGTCCTAATATAAGGAAGGATAACTATGCAATCAAACTAATCATGAGAATATTCAGCAACACACACATATTTCATTTGAGACGCCCACATAAAATGAAAGGTTTTATTTTACATGTAAATAACAATGCCCCGTCACGTCAAACTCAAATAGACAAGATTGGCAAAGATGCGTTAAACTGCATACTGTAAAGTTTTCAAACCCAATTTTATCAATGTCTATTATAACCATTATAAAAACTTTTCTCCCTAAATGACATGTTCTTACTCGGATTGCGATATCAGATTTAAGACCGGCTTGTATTAACAAAACTAGTTTTGAAACCTGCTCTCCATCGAGTAGGTAAATGATGTGGTGATTATGGGATAGGTTCACCAGTTCATAACTAATGACCAATGGTGGAGAATATTTCCTTCTGGATGCAGGAGTCCAGCTCAAACAAACTAATAGCCAAGTTAATACATGAGAAGAAAAGTAAAACCATTATGACGTTTTCAGACACAATTTCTTTTTTTTCCCCACAAATTTTCCACAAATTAACATGAAAACAAAATATTACAGATGTGTAAATCACACGTAGCCATTCCTCTGTGAAACCTAAGCAGAAGTCAATAACTAAATATGCAACAGTCATCTTTCTTTTGTAGAATCATTTGTATTTACATTAACATGTTTCCCTTTCTCAACCAACAAAACAAACAGAATGGATAACCCGTTATGATTTAGAAGAGCTCGGATGATACACATGTATTTGGGCCTGTACTTGGGCAATTGTTTAATCTGCAACACGTTTCACTTTGCACTTTGGTGATCATTTAGCCGACGTTAATTGTTGATGGATGTCGTCATTGTTTCAATCAAAGTATAACCGATCAAACAATATTGTTATGCAATGAAAACAAACAAGAACATTACAATCCGAGATGAAATCCTGTGCCTATACTGCAAGCATCAATTAAAGTCCGAGATACTGCAAACATCAACTGAAATCCACAATGAAATCTTTTGCCAGCACTGCAAACATTAATTAAAGTCCGAGATGGAATCTTTTGCCAGCACTGTAAACTTCAATTAAAGCGAGTGATGAAATCCTTTACCAACACTATAAACTTCAATTAAGGTTCGAGATGAAATCCTTTGCCAACACGGCAAACTTCAACAAATAATCGTTGGAAAAAATAATGAGACAAGGTACATTTTTGTTCTACTATGACAAAGTCTCAGCAATGCCAGCTTTATATAGTACTTGGTATTTTCAAATAGTACCCAGTACTGAATGGTGTGATTTTTCAATAAAATAATTTAGTGCAACACACAAACATGGGGTAAATAATAATAATAATAATAATAATAATAATAATAACAATAACAATAATAACAATAATAATAATCATAATAACCACCAATAGTATTGATTAGATCAAAGACAACCATGAATAAAACATCGGAAACCTAAATTTCGTATACCAGAAAGTAAAAGCAGAAGTAGTGATAATAATAAAAACTAACGTCGAACATTTAAATGTGCATTTCTCAAACCTTAGAGGTAGCGTCATGTTCATTAAAAATATATTAATATCAGGTTGATGAAAGTATTTTGAATATTATTTAAATTTTGTTACATATTCAAGCATCGCTTTCGCAAGTGTTTACAAGAATTAATTTAAAAAAATAAGCTGCGAATCTTTAGTAACTTGATTGCAAAAATCAATTTCTACATAGTTTCGTTACGGCGTTCTTCGAAATTGAATGACTAAATCTAATTTCAGGAGAGTGATGAAATTTCTGGTAGCAATATCACAAATGCATCTGCATCAATTTTTCTCTCCCAGCGGATTTTAGCAAATTTGTCATACTGCTGAATACAATCTTTCAATCTGCATCGGTCTATCGTACGTTTATTTCACGCAGAATATTTCAAGATTGATTGAATACAAGGTTCTGTTTTCCACAAGATTCAACATTTCTCCCGTTCCAGTGAATGCCACACTGCCCGTTTGAGAAAGCCATGTGGAATAGGTCTATCCATATCAGTGCACTTAGTGAAAATAAATATAACGTCATTATATTTAGGACATCGTGAGCTTGTGCAATTTTTCTAGTTGAATAATATCAATAAAACAATGCCAATTTATAAACGGTATGCATTGTTTAATCAAAATTTTTAACCCAACCCCCACCCCCACCCCCACCCCACCCCCAACAAGGATTACTGGCTATCTACATGCTCTTTCTGATGACTGCAAGGAAACGCTATGTATTTCCATGGTCACGTACATACAAAAATTCAGCCATGTTTTGCCACCATTATTTTCTTGGTTGCAAATGAGAGAGAAATAATCCATAATGTCCTGGTGTGGGAGAATAGAAACTCCACCCTCGCGATCAGAATTTGTTAAGTAGTAACTCGATAAAGCGGTGCTTGCTACAAATTTTGACTCGATAAAGTGGTGATTCGTTCAAATTCTGATCGGGGGAAATTTTACTTCTCCCACGTCTGTGCAAATGATAGATTTTTGTACTGTTCGATGACCACAGTGCTATTTCGTTTCATGAGATAAGATTTAAAAGGTTAGAAATGTGCTAAACACCGCAACTACTCATGGACCTTGTATAGGACGCGTGAGCAATACTAAGACATCCTTCAGACTGATAGTGTCTGAGACACACCAATAAACCTGAAAGTCATTTCCTCTGCACTATTTTAATAAACGCCAATGTAAATTTTGTCATCTGATTATCGAAAATAAATGTCTGTGCAAGGTGAATAGATTCCATCTTTTTCCAATACTGGCAATGGTTTTGTTGTGTAAAATATTCGTCTTATATATGTTTACCTATCAACTTATTTGATCAGTAAAAATAGTATTATTTACCTATCAACCCATTTGACTAGCAAACCAGAATATATTTACCTATCAACCTATTTGACTAGAAAATAGTATGTATTTACCTATCAACCTATTTGACTACTAAAAGCAGTATGTATATACGTATCAACCTATCTGACTAGTGAGATAGCATATATTTACCTATCAACCTATTTGACTAGTAAAATAGTATTATTTACCTTTCAACCTGTTTGACTAATAAAAATAATATGCATTTACCTATCAATCTATTTGACTAGTAAAATAGTATTAGTTACATATCAACCTATTTGACTAGTAAAATAGTATGTATTTACCTATCAACCTATTTGACTAGCAAAATATAATTCATTTACATATCAACCTATTTTACTAGTAAAGTAGTAGGTATTTATCTATCAACCTATCTGATTAGTAAAATAGTATGTATTTACCCATCAACATATTTTACTACTTAAATAGTAGGTATTGACCTATCAACCTATTTGACTAGTACCATAGTATGTATGGACCTATCGGCCTATTTGACCAGTAAAATTATTTGACTAGTAAAATTAGTATGTATATACATATCAACCTATTTGACTAGTACCATAGTATGTATTACCAATCAATCTATTTGATTAATAATATAGCAGGTATTTACCTATCAACCTATTTGACTAGTAAAATAGTAGATATTTACCTATCAACCTATTTGACTAGTAAATTAGTATATATTTACCTATCAACCTATTTGACTAGTAAATTAGTATATATTTACCTATCATCGCTGTAATTCTCTTACATATCCTTCAATTTTGAGGGGGTTTTATCGTTTTGAATATGGGCGCAAATCCGTGGAATGTTATCAAAGTTCTGCACGACTGTTGTACGCGATTGTGAGCGAGTTGTTGCTATTGTTAATGGGGCAATTCATGAAAATGTTCGATACACATTGGAAGATATTTCTGTTATCACGGGCATTAATTAATTCGTCAGTTGTTTTTTGTACACTGAGGAATCATTTGAAGGTCAGAAAAGTTTGTGCAAAATGAGACGCACATTTGTTGATGGATGGTTAAACACAGACTCAGACTGATATGATTCGGAAGCCGCTATGCGGTTGGAAGTTCAAGTTGCCAGTGTAAGAGCAACATACCGAAAGGCGAATACAAACTGGCATTCAGTAATTGGATAATCAGATTGTAAGCGTGTGTAGCGGTGCAATGAGAGTACTCTAAGATTAGTGACGTACTGTTCACTTAAAAAAATTAGTGTGTGTGTGTGATTTAACTTTTTAACGTAGCTTTAACAATGTTTCAGTCATATCGCTACGATGTCTGCAGTGTGACAGTTTACAGTGATGTCTAGCACTGGGGCATCATGCCGCAGACATGTAGTATGATGTCCCACCCAGTCACATTATCCTGACACCAGGCAGACCAGTCCTAACACTAACCTCTTAACGCCGAGCGCCAAGCGAGGCAGCTGCTGGCACCATTTTTATAGGTCTTTGGTATGACTCGGCCGGGGTTCGAACCCGCGACCTCCCACATCCGAATCTGACGCTCTAACCACTTATGACCCCCGGGCCGGTCACTATATTGTACAGTGCAATTATATTCAGAACTTTTTAAATACCCTCGTATTACCGGTGATTGTCCTTTGGGAAAGATCAGACTAGATGATTTCTTAGATGGATAAAATTATGTAAATGGTTCTTTAATAAGCAATGCCATTTACATTCAGTTTATTGAGCTACAATGCCCATAGGTCATAACAGAGTCTCTGATGTGTCGACCTTCTAGTCAAAGATGTGAACATAAAGTGTCCTTTATAAAGACAGATCTAAGTATCAATCGTATATATACTTGTAGGATATTATACATGTAGGGTTATATACATGCAGGGAGGTCTGTCTGGAATGATTAATTTAACATCAAGATGCCCTGTTTTCAAATCTAGTTTTGCTCTATTGCTCCGTTTCAATTTATCATATAATAATTACCTTGTATTTAAATTTATCACATCATAATTACCTTGTATATAAATTTATCACATCATATTTACCTTGTATTTAAAATTATCACAAAATAATTACCTTGTATTTAAATTTATCACATTCATATTTACCTTGTCTTCAAGGTTATCACATCATAATTACCTTATATTTAAAGTTATCACATCATGATTACCTTGTATTTTTCGGTAAAACTAGGATTTTAAAATGCATTAGGAAATAGCTTCTGGAACTAACCGATTTGATTCCTGGTCTTGTTTAGTTATCCATGGTCACAAGCAAGAATCGTCACACGCGATAACATAATCCTTCCTATCTCGTTCTTCCTCTTCTATTAAAGACAGGAAATGTGCAAACCAAATTATGAATCAGACAGGAAAATATTTCTGAGCCCGGAACTAGCAATATTTAAATATATTTATTTCGAGAATCAAAAGTATAAAATAGTTCGCGTTGCATTTTTGCTGTCGGCGTAGTTTAAAACCTTGTGTCACAAACTTATCGACATGGATTATCTAGGTATTCAGCTGAAAGTATGGCAATTTATCAATTTACCTGTGTCCAAGTCTTCAACATTTTGGTAAACTGTTACGGGTAATGAGGACTTAAAACAGATAGTTGTGCTAATACCATGCCATTTTTTACAAGCAAAACTGTTATACAGAACAGTGATTCAGAAATGTGCAATGTGATACCTTGGTCTTGGTATCGTTACATAGCAAACACAGAACTAGTAAACAGACCAGCGTTTTGCGAAGTGTATAACATGTTTCATTGAAGATATAACCATAAGTAGCAAACACAAAACTAGTAAACAGACCAGTGTTTTGAGAAATGTATAACATGTTTCATTGAAGATATAACCTTACGTAGCAAACACAGCAGGATTATACCTTATATTATATACAAGAAGGCGTGTTCATACACCCTACTATGATAAAATATGAACCTTTTGCAACTCGTATCTTGGGTCAGAATGCTATTTAGATTGTGTATGACAGATGCATGAACTTCGAAGTCGGAAACCTATGACACAATATTTGTATCAACAACCCTGTTAATATTGCTATGTATATTTAATTTGGATTGTTTGTTAGTTGGTTTTTTTTTTTTTTTTTTTGTTTTTGCTTTTAATTTTATTATATGCTACTGCAGTGTAACATTGTATGTAGAACTTGACCTTGTGTAAATTCAAGTTCATTTTCTACTTGACCTGAATCATTTTTTTCTGTAAACAACTATTACATAGCTAAAAAATTCTGTGTGTGAATGGGTTTAATATTAGGATCATTATTAATAGAAGCAAACATATTTATTTGGATCTGGATCAATGTTATTGGAATTCCCCTATAAATATACCTGGCCTACCTTATATATTCAATATCCTACATTATAACTTTAGTAACTGACCTTCTAATTATAACTAAATGTTTCTTTTCTAAACATTAGGAAGTTTCAAGAAGGTTATTTTCCATTAGGTAATAGTTTGTATTTTTTTTTTCTTTTAGAAAACGATAATTGTGACATTGGGCCAGGTAGAGAAATATATAATCTATTACTGGAAAAATTATTAATTCGTGCTTTAAGATCTGGCAGAATCAGATGTATTATTATTGTGTCCATAATTTCATTGGCTGGATTTTTATTTATTCAAATTATTTAATTTAAGTGATTCTTCAAAAATAACATCCTTGTAAATAGAGACTTGAATTTATAGCGAAATTTCAAACAAGGACTTAATTCTTGGATTGTATTAATGTGTTGCAACAAAAAACTGCAGGCACATAACCACGACAGGGACCACCAGAGGCACATCAACACTCTCAGCGTTGGATTTAATTTGGATTTCCGCTAAAGTTTATTCAGAACATTAATTTATTAGGACTTGTGTTTGTAATTCTAGGAGTATTTGGGATTTAACATTAATCTTTAGGACTTGTGTCTGTATTTCTTGGATTATATGGAATTTAATTCGCATTACCGTAAGTTCCTTTTCTACATTTTCACTCTGTATGCTAGAAAAATAAATTATTTGTTGCATTTTACAAACCTCGGTGCTTTTCACTATTTTCTATTACTTATTTTAAAACTGTCGGTCGTAATAATATAAATTGTTTATCTGCCTTTAGAAGCAAAACATGTATAAGTTAAATTCAATATGTTGATTTATAATCTATGCATCTAGGTACTGAAAGGAACTTTAGGACTGCTTGCATGACAAACACTGAATATCATTTGCCACAGTTTATAGGTTTTAGTCCTTAACTGTGTTGATTAATCGTGTATATTTATTATTTGTCAGTTGAGCTCTTGGCCTACAAAACTTGAACAAAAGTTTATTCATTATATCCGACATGGCACAACATATTAGTGTGGACAACTTGACGGTGAAATATTGTATGGTTTTAATAGTTTATACCTGTCTGTGGTTACGTTTACTTTGAATTAATCTTAATCAATCCATGACATATGCGATCTCTTCCTGGATCCAGTGCATTTGACAAGAACACACACACACACACACACACACACACACACACACACACACACACGCATATATATATATATATATATATATATATATAT
>JAECUM010079596.1:0-18531 GCA_016617855.1 Megalonaias nervosa | reverse complement strand
TATATAACTAACTTTTGTTTTGGGAAATACTTGTTTCCGTTTACGACATTTACCTGCAATTATATATTTTAAATATATTTTCTTCATGTCTGTATTCTAATCCGTCTCTTTTTCTCCCCACTCCACCCGCCTCCACTAGGATGAATATGTCAGGACGTTTCACTCTAGCTTTATACATTTACTTAATGAATAAGAAGGCGCCATTAATAATTCCTCAAAAATGAAGACAATACAACAAAACGTACGCTTCAAGTATTAATATTATTTACTATTGGTTTTCCATATGAACCATACAAATTGTCACTGACTGAACTTACTCGACCTGTTTTGTTCAACTTCCAGTAACTGCAACGATTAAAGCTGTAAAGAATAAACATATTTTCATTATTCTTCAAGCGAGATAAATTGCAATAACAATATTTTTACGCATCGATACACTTTCGCACAATCAAATACTACAAACTAGAGCATGAGGTAGTAATGGAAAGATAATGAAGTTTTGAAATGGGCAGAGAACATTTATTTGAAAGCTGGGAACAGTGCAAGTTAATGAAAAAATAAAAGATGTAAAAACAATTGATCAAATATTGATAGATTTTCGTCTTAAGATAGTGAGATATCGATCTTGCTTGTGGAATGTGAGCGGTCTGTCACATTTTCTTGATCTACATCTGCCATCTTTATTGATTGAACTATCCGGAAGTTAGTTGCACCAAGACGCCCTCTGGTGTTTTCAAGGGAAGATAATAACCGTAAAATGCCCTATTGGACATTCGGTGTCACCATACAGTTTCGTTCTTGTTACACTCAAGGACAAATGGTGCACATTTTTAACTAAAGCTCTTGATTTCGTATAGCAATAAAATTGTATAACTAGCGATTTTGACTCTCATCACATTCATAATCATGTCTTAAGACCACAGAGAAATCTGGCATTTGACTAGTGTCGATCGCAAACCGAAACTGTGACAATCGAAATTTGGGTGCAACGTATGTTACCGAAATAGGATGGAAGTTATTCAACACCTAGCACCATCACCTGTAAGTAAGTGTCTCTGCTATATGACGATTTACTATCCAATTTTGGGTAGTATCCCTACGCTGACCAGCTCGAAGGACATGTACTTGTATTAAGAGTAACGAAATAGTTCCAAACACTTGGTAAATTTCTTTGTTTATTTTCATAACTTGCTAAGGTCTGTCTCATTTAGGTATTGACTCTAATCTAAACAGAGCAAACTTCTTCGTAAAATAGATGTGTAAGCGTGTCTTTCTGAAAAATGTAAACTAGACCATGCTTGTTGGATCACTTCTGTTGTCAAATCATCGGTTTCAAAGGTGCACATTGTGAAGCTCTTCAGTTTCGGAGGAAGTAAATCTTGCATGCAGTCCGCAATTACAAAATGATTAAGTAGAAGTGATCGGTTCTGGAAAACGCGGCAACTAAAGCGTTCAAGGGACAGCGTTTTAGGCATAAATTTAATGCCACGTCCATCTGCCTAATACAAAAAAATCATTTAAAAAAATTAAACACACAAGTGAGGTCATAATGTCCATATTGTTGGATAGCTATATAAATTTAACAAAATAACAACAGCATAGGAATATTATTCACTTGACTTCAGAAGTCAATGGACGTTCATAGCAAAAGAAGTTTATGCATCCCAACCCCAAATTTATACAAGCGTTGTTCACGTCCAAATCCATTTTTTGACACCAAGTGAAGCTCGCAGTGCCAACACAAGCCATTTTCCTAGGTGATAATTCTGCAAAACATTGTGTATTAAAGAGCTTGATGCAATTCAAAATAGATGCTATCAAGGCCGTTTTTTAAATATTCTACTTGCCTGGAATCCGCATGTCTACTACTGTGGGTGTCCAGCTCTTCCTAGCCGACTATTGATATTTCACTGTCTACATACTGCGAAGCAACCACGGGCGGTGTACATATGTCACATCAATTTCAAGAACAACGCAGGTTCGAAAACCCTATTTCACCAATATATCCATATCTTTAATTATTAAGCAATCATATCTGAAAACGTTACATCAAAGCATTAGGTTATGAATTATGAGGGGCCAATTTACAAAACTATCCCGTGCTACCTTGTGCAGTTTGGTCTGCCAGCTCACACAAATTCACGTCTGAATGCAGAAATAAACAGACATAGAAACCAAACCCTTACAACTAAAATCACAATCATTATGATGTGCTGATTAACGAGGTTACGTTCTGAAGCCTGTTGGACTGCTCTACCTCGTCTCGACAGTATTCTACCCAAGAAATATTCGCTGTATCAATCCGCGCAGGAATCCAATTAACGAAATTAAAATCTCTTCATTTCGTATGAAAACAGCTAATAATTTAACCAAATACATAATCTGAAGCGTTAACTGAACAATCTAAATTTGCAACAAAAAATGTCGCTGTACAAAAATCGCTGTAAAATTTCGGAACTTCTTTTTATCGTTGTAGTAAAGCAACCGTTAATCGCATTGACACAGAAAGGAGAAACAAACCGAAGGTTTTTGCCTCTAAAATATACACTTTTCTTGAATAGATGTCAGGAAACATTTCATTGGTGAAACATTTCCTTACATCTGCTCAAACACATAGATATCCTTTATATCATGTGTAGCGATTCATCTTCTACAGTACGATCGTCAGGGCCGGATCAGGCCAAGTATTGGGGAGGGAAAGGCTCCAAAATATCAAACGGGCCCTAACTTTCCTCGACACCCCCCACTTCTGGCCCTTATGATTACATTACGTCCAAAAATATTTATACGTATTGGCATGAGGTATCCACAAAATAAGAGGGGGGTGTGGGTGTGGGTGTGTTACAGCTTGTAGGTTTGTTATCTAAATGATTGAACAACACACAAATTCATCAGATCCATCTTTTTGTGACCAGTCACTTATTAAAATGACCCAGGCTTGAAATATATTAACCGTTTTTTACGAGACCAGCTATTAATGTGATCGACCTTGGCCTGGTGGGTATTTGCTTAAGGGGTGAGAACATAATCAAGTCTCATTCGCTGTGGAGAAACCTGAGGTCAAACGACGGATGTGGGTGGGCAGAATACACGAACAGTAAAGTATTAGATTGGTTTACTGTTATTTTCTCATTTTTGTACCTAGTAAATGTAAAAAAAAAAAAAACAACAGAACAGTACATTTCTTGTACCAACCTGTTCATTCTGGTTAGCTGGTAGTAGAGTGGGATTTTGCGGTTTCAGTAAAGAAAAGAGACCGGTCTGACTAATCAAAATTGTATCTGAGGTTGGAAATAGGTGTAGTGATTACTGATCGGTCATGATAGTAAACAAGAAAAGGCCAGTTTTACATTTCTGCATGACAAACTAGTGACATTAATCAACTTAAGTTTTGCCTTTTTGTTGTAATGTATATTCTACTTTCTTCATTCATCTCTCAACAGCCCTATATTAAAAGAATTATGTAGTAGAAAATCCTGTATTGGTACACACACACACACACACACACACACACACACACACACACTTTCAAATACTGCCCTCATTTCCTTGTGTGGTAAAGTAAAACCAAGTTATTTATCTGTTTTCCCTTCGTGACGGAGAAAACAATAAGTTACATAAACACGCGTCTTTGTGAATTCCAGACCTGTGTCAACTTGGTACAGATACACGTGGAGAAAATCAGAGCTGACAGCCGACGGCTATGCCAGTATATCTGTCTAAATTAGTTCAAATCACACACCTAATTTAGGCTACGCCCGACCAAATCGAGCGACCCACGGATTAACGTACCTAAATAAGATACCTATATATAAATAGAAAATCTAAATATGCAGCCAAGTCTCAACACAAATATAACGCCAACTCGGAATATGAAAGTGTGGCCATTTAAGCAGACCAGAACACCAAAGCTGTAAGAAGCGATAGGGTTACACTGTATTGTTCGGCCTAAATAAATCAAAGTTTTCTTGCTTGTAAACTTGCGTATGTAAACTTTAAAAGGAAAATAAGCAGCCAGTTATCTGCTACATTGCCATATAGAAAAATGTAAACAAAACTGCTGCATGATAAGTCCCGTGAAAGCTGTGAGAAATACGCCTCATGGAACACAGCTACTCTTCTGTTTTTGAGTGCAGTTCAGGTTTTCGCTGAAATGTCAAAAGGATGAACTAAAGTATGAGGCAAATGTCTTTCGTATAACTTACAGTAATTTCTTTTCAAGCAGAATATTTTAATTATTACAGTTTAAGAAGTTTAGCACCGTAGTTGGTAAATAACATTTTGATTCCAACTAAAAACGAACTGCAAACCCTTTGAAGTTACCAAACACTTTTTTCCCCAACATCATACAGATCACGCAAGAACTGTGTCGATCTGTATAAAATGATACATCTTTCAGTCTTGTATGCTTCTCGTTTTCAGTTTTCATCAATCAGAATGATAATTTACGTCCTAATCGTGACATACGTTAGTTAAAATATAATAATGTAACATACAAATGGTAGAAATTACCACCAGTCTTGCTCTGCGCGCCATTTGCCGTAAAGACTATAATATATATCTCACTGAATGTAGATGGTTTTACGGTACATCAGCACATTCTTTACCATATAGCAAAATATATGGTATGTTATACCATAGCATACTAGTACACCGCCGTTCCGTTAGTATACCGCCGTTCCGTGTGATGCGCCTATTCTAAAAGCTATTAATTCGAATAATTGGCAATTGAATATTTTTTAAGTGCTACAACTTCGGAGCATATAACAGTGTACAAAAACGTAACATGAAGCTTAAAAATAAATTATGTAAAATTTTACAAAAATATTTGTGAAACAAAATATCGCAGGATAGACACAAAATTTAATAGGAAAGAATGAATAAATAGATTTACGATCTAATGTGTATTATTCAAAATTTTAGCGAACTCAAAAATATTTCCTATGTTAAAACCTTTTTCGCTCAGTAAAGATGAAGGTATCAAAACGTTATCTTTTGCTGGCGAGACACGAGACCACCAAAGATACTGGGGCATGTCTATAACCAGGTTCAGCGCCATCAAGAGGATTGTGTGTCACGGATAACAGTAAAATGCGGATCAAATTCCCTGTTCTACACGGCAGGTCGACATGTGCCCCGGCCCATCGACACTGCTATCCCTATGTCTGGCTAAATGTTTGTTGTAGGCAATTTGAGATCAAAGAAACGCTGACACTCGGGGCATATCATTGATGTAAAGGTGTCAAAATATTTACACTTTCATCTGCAACTGTAACGAAACGACGTGATTTTGGTCTACTGTTTGATGCCGAAAGATTCTGGTATAATAATAATAATAATAATAATAATAATAACCAATATCATGACTATGATATGAATAACTGCTTTTATATTACTGTTGTTGTTTTCATTATTGTTGTTTTTAGTTATGTTGCGGTCGTATCATGCTTATCATAATCATCCTTGTTGTGGTTGTTGTAGTTACTATTATCATTATTATTATTATTATTATTATTATTATTATTATTGTCATCATCATCATCATCATCATCCATTTTTATCAGCTTTCTAGAATGTAGTTTTGTACATGATTATCATACATAAATATTCATAAAAATAGGCAGATGTCAAATCAGGAAATCGATACACTGACCAAACATTTAATTTTGGTTAATTTTATTATTTTATTTGACTGGGGTTAGAATTTAATCTGAGAGATCTGATAACTAATTCAGGATGATCATGTCTCGTGTTTCGTCTAACCAATAATTATTTTACCTTACCCATGTCTGAGATTCACATATTTGGGCCATACCGGACGTGGGATCAAAGAGCGCTGACGGAGGCGAATGAATGTCATGTTCGAGCGCAGCTACAGCAAGACCCGTACCTTCCTGTAGCCGTGACTCGGAATATTGGCTTGAAAACAGTAATTTCCCTGAGCCAAGTTAATTTCTGAAAAGCACTGAATTCATATTCGTTATTGTTGTTGTAGGGTTTAACGCCATTTTTCAGCACAGGATAGGCTACACATGGCGGCCAGCCACATACTTTAAGGCATCTGAAACTCCAGGTGTGAGCAAATGTTTCCTTGACTCTTATCTGAGAGCAGTATCTTTCTTCAGAGGGTAGATCTATCTTCTTCAAATAGATCTAATTTAGCAGTGTCATGAACATGGATTTTTTGTGGACATTAAGAACTTAAATCTATTATCAGTACTATGGTATGGGGATGGCGGTGATCATAACCCGCTTATTCACCAAATTTTATAATGCAAGGTATATACGTGTTTTAGGTACACGTTATCTCTTTTTTATAAGCTTGTCGTTGTATTTCTGAACACCCACCCACTCACCATAGTGGGTGTGCAGTAGAGCAGTATTTAGCGATAGAGGCGAAGGTTGTTGTCGTTTTAAATACTTGGATAATATAATTTCCTTCGTCTTGCGTTTTTGTTTTGATTTTTGTTTTTTTTCATTTGTTTTCATCGTAATTTAAGTTATGCAGTAAATGCAAAAACGTTGTTTGCATTAAAAAAAAAAAAGAGAAGTCAGAAGCGGCAGAGTTCCTTTTTAAAAAAAACCCACCTGATGGTCTCAAAAAATCTTTCTCCTGAATCTAGCCAGCAAACGATTACACTGGTCGATAGAGTTTGTAATTAATAGTTTTGAAATTCACAAAAATATTGTGGCCGATCAGCCTAATGACTTTCATTTTATTTCAACATTTTACACCTCGGTTTCGAATCCATTTGAATGTGTAGCACACGTATACATATATGTTACCATGGTGATTAATGAGAGTCGACAATTATTCCACTGCAGTATTAATCGTGGGATAAATAATCTTCAAATTGTATGATCTCCGATAGTAACAATTGCTATTTGTTTTACTATTAAAAACGATTCATACAATTTCTTTTGAAAGTATGGGATACCCAAGAAAATAACCAGCCCTTGACTCCGTACCCATGCTCGTACCGCATGGTGGATCAAACCCAGAACTGTAGAGATGCACACTTAGCACTTCACTGCAGCGCTGACAATATTATTGTTGCAAAAAGCGCACGAGTCAAACCAGCTGAAACCAACCCAGTTACTTTGAAATTTACTATTTATATTTCAAAATGAACTCAACAAATATCAAGCAGCTTATGTAAATATGGAGACCCGCGATATAATTTTGTCTCAAAATGATAAAGACACAGTGTTTCTCTTGAACTTTTGCCGAATTGATATTTCGCCCTGGGATATATAATCTTCTGAACATGAGTGAAATGACTTTTAGCGGCAATAGCTGTCATTCCGAAATCTTCAAACTTCCATTTTGACCAAGGTATGTATATAATTTATCATTCGTTCACCATTTAAGTGCCATATGGCACGGCCGTAGAGAGCGATCACGGGCCCTAGGGTAAGAAACACCCGGGCCTCTCCTAGTTCCTGTTCAAACAAAATTTTTCTTTTATCATATTAAAAAGTGTTGTTCGTCCCGGGGATATATCTTGGTTTCCCGCCCCCTCTTGTTGGCCCTGCATATGGCCTCGTCAATAGGTCACAGATAAAGTCGGATTTGACATACGGACGAAGATGTCTGAACGATACCTACACAGAATAAAACCAGCCTCGCAAACGGACACCTCATTATCCATACGGCTCTACTGTGATAGAACTTGATTCAGGCAATCGCTTGCTAACGGGACCATTTCTGTCCGCACCCAAATCTGATTAAAATCAAATCTCCACATGTGCGTCATTCAGAACATATTACTAACGATAACTCTCCCTAATACTAATGTGCACTAATGCAATTGAGAGTATACTAAAAATAAATGGACTCGAAATTCCAAAGGTCACCAAAACATAAATATTTGTCAGTTTTCTGCAAGATCTACACGTAGGACCATGGAGCTCTGATATTAACCAGATTGGTCCACAACCCTCGATGGCCGAATTGTGTGAGATTCAATGCATATTTTCATTCTAAAACGATAGGGGCAAATATGTTAGGTGACAAAAAATAAAAACAAGGGTGAGTCCAGACTAAACTGAGATCGAGAAAACTTGCTTTTTAACAAGATATGATTGATTGTTGGGCCTGAACTAATGGTGGAAGCCTTCAATATCCTGTGAAGTTTAACACTTGATTTAAACTCCATTATCGATGAGCTGTAGAAAAAGAGGGCAGGGTAATTAGCCTTCATACACCAAGAAATCGACCAATCATTATCGGTTTTTCACAACTTTTATGACAGGGTAGATAACGAAACCCTGCCCACGTGACCAATAACATCTTATAGCATATGTTGCCTACCTTTGTTTTTTTTTTGTTTTGGCCTAACCGACCTGTTGGCAGTCTGGGCCTTCAAACTTCACATAACGTTGATTGTACAATTTTACATCCAGTACTCTTGGCCATCAAGGTGGAGACACACGGTGCTCCCGAAGACATATGACAATAGAGTAGGCGCGGTAAATCCACAAATTACTGTTTGTTTGTGCTGCAACCAAGAGATCGAACCCGGGAGGGTATGTACACACCACACTTTCCAGACCGACTGCAAAACTTGCAAAGCAGGTCTTAAAACTGGGCGATCAAGAACTCCTGTTGATTTCATGTCCTCTGTAAAGACAGAATATAATTCCTCTGATTTCCAAGACGATAGATTCCGAGTGTAGTGTTTCACGAATATAATGACAAAACCCTAACCTTGACTTTGAATGCCTTAGATTGAATAGTTAACTCCTAGAAGCATTTGTTTAAAGGTATCTTGGCACAAAGAGAGAAAGAAAATGTGTGATTATAAGCACAACACCAGAAGCATGGAAATCAGGTCATACTTGCTGGTTATATCCGGTGAGAGTGCGTGGGAGTGCTGTTTTTCAGGAAACTTACGTACTCGTTTAAAATTCCAAGCAGCCAGAGACTTTGCAGACGTTTCAGCGCACGCGACCATGACCTATGCTATCAGTGAATAACGGTATTTTGTGATTATAGTATGATAATAAAAATAATGGTCAATGATTATGCTAATTTGTATAATCGGTCATCTATAATTGCACGATAAGTCAGATTCAGACTCAACTATATATATATATATATATATATATATATAGTAGTATATATGTTGTTGTTATATATATATATATATATATATATATAGTTATATATATATATATATATATAAATATATATATATATAAACCCAGGCGACAACACTTAAGGACCGTATAGTCAATATTGCATTGTCAGAAGCAAGAATCTAAATGAATAACAAATAGAGACGGAAATAAAGAGCACATCATACACACATACGAAAAAAATCCCATAAATATTAATAAAATAAGCAAAAATAAATTTGAATAATAATAATTGAAAATGTTGAGGTATAGAAGAACTGTAATTTGACACCATTTGCTAATTCAAAATATAATAGTACTTGCTAAATAATCAAACTCGAGAACCATGATAGGTTATTTATTTTGGTGTTTTACTTTACAGCAACACAAGGGGTTATATAGTGCCAATGCAATTTGAGCAAAGTGCCTTGCCCGAGAACAGGCTGAGATAGCCGGACTGGGCTGATATGAAGCTAGGATTCGAACCCGTACCTTGTAGGTCGCGAGTCTCGTGTGTTAACCACTGAGCTACTGTGGCTTCTACAGCCATTATTCGCCTCTTAATGATATACACGAGAGTTGATTGGGCCTATTCTATACTCTCCAGCCAGTGCCGGATTAAACCCTGTGGAGGCCCCTAGGCAGTCGAAATCTCGGGGCCGTCCTCGCAAATTATCTCCTAATACTTTCAAGATCAAATCAATATTATTTTGATCCGTTGTGCCGGGGCCCCTAAAAGGCGTGGGGCCCATAGGCCGGTGCCTACTCTGCCTATTGGATAATCTGGCACTGTCTCCAGCCCACAGTGGTTCCCCTCGAGTCGCTATCTTTAACTATATATATTCAATGGTAGATGACATGATTCTTATTATTTTTATGAGTAGTAGTAGTAGTGTTATTATTATTATTATTATTATTATTATTAGCTTCGTGTTTAAGTCCAGTATGTATATCACATATGTTTATATTTTAAATACAGCTTTCCTTAAAACCATGTGCTCGGCTTCTTTCACAATCCTACAGTGTACAAATATCAAAATATATAAACAGCAAACTAACAACAGCAAAATAACAGCATCCTTCAAGTAATGCTGTTGTTTAATGTTTCTCTGATAGCATCGGAAATACAGGATTCATCAAGGCTTTATTTAGCCACTTAAAGAGCTGCATTGGCGATGTGGTTTGCGTCCCCGGCTCGCGACTTGAAGGGTACGGATTCGAATTCTACCATCAGATTGTCCTGTGTCACCTACTAAGGTGTGTCCCTGGACTGGGTACTTTACTCTTGCTAACAGCATTGGCATGATATAATCTCCATGTGCTGCTGTACCGTAAAACCAAAGATGCCAACTAAATTTCGATCTTTTTAATCAGATCATCAACTTGGTAAAATTAATTTATACCAGAAGTTTTATTGACAGATTAAGTTGAAATAAGACAAGGGAAATAAAAGGTTTGATAGTCTGTATATAAAATAAACACGCCTTACTTACATTAAACAATCTGGTAGGTCTAATTGGAATTTAAATACATGATCGTATATTATCATGTGGCCCGTAACATGAACGTGATATGGTGCTAGGCACAGGAGTAGTAATTAATGTAGAAAAAAAGCAATATGAAAATACCATAATGTCCAGTTTCAACATGTACTAGCATATTTCGAGATGATGTTTACCGATAGTAATAGTGACTGGAGAGACCAATATGTTCCGATGAAATACCTTTTCCAATTATGTAATACGGTTAAACGAGATTGCAGGTCATGTGCTTTGTGTAGGAATGTTAGGCTTATTAACATACCACAAGAACAGATCATTGACAGGAACAGTTTAGATGAAATGGTGAGAACCATATCCTAAAACATTAAGTTAGTCATTACATATTATAACAACAACAAAACTGCTGCTACAACTACAATAACAACAACAACTACTACTACTACTACCACTACCACTACTATTAATATAATAATAATAAGAAGAATCATCATCATCATCATCATCATCATCATCATCATCATCATGTTCCCTGTATGCTTCAACAACAATGACAACTACTACTACTACTACCGCCACTACTACTACTACTACTACTACTACTACTACTACTAATAATAATAATAATAATAATGTTCCCTGTATTCTTCAACTGCCCAATATCAATTATATACATGACTTCGGAAAATATGCAAACCAAAAGCGACCTACCAACCGATCTACTTAACTACGTCAATATCAACCTACCTCACGCCTGTCTACTAACTTCACCATTTATCTCCTTTTTTCTGCATAGGAAATCGCGGAAAATAAAATAATTTCCAATATGAAGATCATTCAAAATTCCACGAAATTAATTCGCGTTGACAATGAAAAGAAGAAACATTTTTCGTCATCTTTTTCTTGTTATAATGCAAAGGTCTGGTTTATTGAATAAACTGACTGAATATTTTGATCACATAAAAGTTTACTTTTGAACTATTGAATGATCACATGATTCAGTTCTCTTTGAGCTATATTCACATTTATTTTAATCTTAAAAGAAAAGATCTATATAAGCCTTTCCCAAAACAATAGTTAACTTCTCATACGTGATCATCTACTTCATGAAAGCACCCTTGTGATGACACATCATCGTCGTCTTCGTCATCTTCATCGTCGTCATCATCATCGTCAGTTAAAATCAATTAAAAATTCAACGAACCAATAGTATTCGTTTCAACCTAAACTAAACGATAGGGCACACTGTTTAAAACCGCGCACATGTTCTCCCTTTTATCTTCTTTAATTCTATACTAAACATAGGTGACAGCCATATGTGGCATGGCTTCGAAAACACGGCCGTATCTAAAGAAGCATTTTATCAATCATTCGATCGATCGATTACAATTTAGATATGAATAAATCAAGCATTAATATAATGCAAACTTATATAATTTTCTCCTTTAGTAGTGTGCGTGTGCATGTTCGTGTGCGTGTGCGTGTGTGCTTTACAGTTAACGCTCTTTTCTCCAAATCTTGTTCATTCAGACTCTTGGTTTTTCTGAAGCACGAAGATAGGTTCAACGTGGGTTATATTTAATAAAAGAAACAAATATGTCATGAATCAGGTTCAACGTTGGTAATATTTAAGAAAAGAAAAAAAAAGAATCAGCCCGAAATTATCAACTGAATTTAAATATCGAGGTTCTTTAATTTTAGGTACACACGTAGGTCTAATTCATAGTGAATTGGTCTAATTTATAGTGAGTTGTTATTCTTTGTTTCACAACTGAAACTAATTACAGTTATTTGAAATGTTTATCTGAAATAACATATTCACAATTAAACTTTTGCATTTTCTTGAATTTCGGACAGTTGACCATTTTGATTTTACTTATTATTTCAAAACATCGGTGTCAGAAAAGCGCCTGTAGCTATAAAATTCATTAAAACTTTGCAGCTGTATTTCAGATACATTTGTCTCATCTGAGATAACACCCTTTCCTATTCCGGTATTAATTTTCTTTTCGTCTGATAGTATTCTGCTCAGTTATTTCGAATGAAGTCTTTGACAAATTTTAGAGTATTTTTAACATCTGATTTATTTGACTTTGGACACGCTACAAAGCTCAGTGCTGGGAAACTTATGTAGAGACTATTTAGTGTAATAGTTATGTACCTAGTCCGGAAAATGGAGACTTCTTACAGCGCCACTTGCGGGAAAGGGAAGTAACTTACCTTTGAGGAAAGACTACACGTCTTGGCTTCCGTTCTAATCCTTATTTTTTTTTTAAATATTTATTTTGCACTGATTGCAATTTCTTTTGTTTACGCGTATTAAGCAATAAATATGTTTAAACTTAGCGACCTTCGTAACTACTCACCATGCAACCTTCGTAGCCTGTACACCTACCTCATTTTCTCTGCACCGGTCTCTCATAGGAAAAACGAGGACCCTGCTCTCTGAGTGAAAGTTTGACAAATATAATTCATCCTAATGGTTAATGTAAGAAATAAAAATCACTGTATCATATGATAATTAGATACATGTATATTATGCACAATGGTTAGGTTTTAGATCGTCATTTTGTCATATTTGCTCACCAAGACCTCATAATATACCGCTCCGGTGGCCTAGTGGTTAGAGCGTCCGCCTCGGATGCGGGAGATCGCGGGTTCGATCCTCGACCGAGTCGTACCAAAGACTTTTAAAAAAATGGTACCAACAGCTGCCTCGCTAGGCGCTCAGCATTAAGAGGTTAGTGTTTGGACTGGTCGTCCTGGTGCCAGGATAATGTGACTGGGTGAGACATGACACTACACGTGTGCCCCATGATGCCTTAGTGCTAGACATCACTATTAACTGACACACTGCAGACATCGTAGCGATATGGCTGAAATATTGTTAAAGCAGCGTTAAAAATCCATATCACACACACCTCGTAATATGGTCACATATGTAAGCAAGCATATACACTTCACTGTACACAACCGTAATTATAATTTTTTTAATTGCTATGAATGTGTGTATGATGGATGGATGTGTGTGTATGTGTGTGTGTATATATGTATATATATATATATATATATATATATATATATATATATATATATATATATATATATATATATATACATATATATATATATATATATATATATATATATAAACTGATACTAAATCATTACAGTGATAATGTGACAATGACAATAATTCACATAATATTACAATTACAGTTACATAAAAGTATTCAGTAGTGAAGAGGATCACATCAGGAAAAATATTAGCAGAGACTGAAACAAAACAAAAAAATCTCACAAAAGAAGCAAAGTCAACGTCGACTTTAAAAACACAAACATATCTGAAGAATAATACATCATTACATATATTATATTTATTAGCTATTAAAAAGCTCAATTATGTCAGAGATATCAAACAAGCAACAGCATTCCTGAAAATGTCATTCAGGAAACGGAAATATAACGTCGTACCATAAACTGGCATAGCCCGTATTAAATGTCGTAAAGTCATCGCTAGAGAATAATGTAAACTGGTGATGGTCTCGTTTATTTTTTTGGGTAAGGTGGTCATATTATTATGCAAACCTTAAACAATCTATATAAGCAGGAACAAAATAATTCATAGAAAATAGCTCCATTTCCTTTTACATCATCAACGTCGATCAATCTGACATTGGTCCTACATGCGACATACAGCAAAGCTACACCCTTAAAACTCTCCAGCTTTTACCAATAAAAGACATTGATATTATTGTTATTATTGTTATTATTATTATTGCTGTTGTTGTTGTTGTTGCTGGTAGTAATGGTGATAGTAGTAATGGTGGTGGTACTGTTGTTGCCATTAAAGGGGAGGGGGTTGCCTGCCTGTTGAAAAGAATTATTTGCCTTTTTGTCAGCTGCAATGTTTTCATTAATCAGCGATTTTTGTAATTACTTATTAATCTTCCATTCATCTTCGAAATTGGGCAACTTCGGTCTGGTCCCGTTTACTTGTTTTGTTATTTTTTTTACAATTGTCAGCATTATTTTTATCAGTGACTTACCACTTTTCTTTGCCCTGAAGGGCTCGACTTGTCTATTTCGTACAAGCGTGAGACATTCTCACTTTGACTGTTGCGGACAAAATTAATTGTTGCATCCGACACCGGTTACATTACCACACAGCGATCAAAAGCCACGAGCCGGAAATGGCATTTTTTCAATGGCGTAATAAGCGGAAAGTAATAGAGCTATATGACACAGCTCTAAGGCACTGTAGAATTATTTTAAATTGCCAACCAAAACGTCCGTATCCACATGTTTGTTCTTTGATCCTGACTTATGCTTTGTTCCACAAGATTTTCACAATTTATCGTTTTAAACTTCACAAGAGACCATCCACCTATTAGATTTTTTAAATTTTTGTTTCTTTCGATGAGCGAATGAATCATAACATACCTATGAGCTTTCCATTTGCTCAAGTCTGTGCGAGAAAAGAAAATATTTTAGAAGAATACAATTTTGGCAAAATAATCGACTGTTTTTGAGCAATATGGCAACGTTACCGGCAACCAAATTCTTGACAGCTGCATTTGATTGGCAAAGAAACTTGTTTCAAGACACGTCATTGTTTCAGTTCGATTCACGATAGCAAGAAATTCGCCCCCAACGCCGCAAAACTCAATTCTGTATCCCCTCCCATTAAAATTTCACATGTGTGATGGAAATTTGGTCCCCTCACTCTCCCCTTGCAGCTGCTAGGTTCCTGTATGTATGTATGTATGTATGTATGTATGTATGAATTTATGTATTGTATGTATGTAAGTATGTATGTATGTATGTATGTATGTATGTATGTATGTATGTATGTATGTATGTATGTATGTATGCATGTATGGTATGTATGCATGCATGCATGCATGCATGTATGTATGTATGTATGTATGTATGTATGCATGTATGTATGCATGTATATGAGTTACAAATCACACGGCAATGAACAGTCTTCCCAAAAGCACTTTATCAAAAAAATCGTCTTGGTCAGGGAAAAGAAAATATGACAGAAAACTGACAAACAACAGTGCAAAACTGGTGTGAAACCAGCCCAAGCGCTTTCCAAATCTACCGATTCCTTTTTAATGTTTTGATATAAAGAAATTTGATATACCAATAATGTTGGAATATCAAATTGTGATCCGTCCATGGCGCATTAATTCACATATACAAAATATTTTAAACAGTAGGTTATATTTCAACTATTGCTTCTATACTATCAAAATCAATGATGATTTCCACTAAATAATCATTAGCGACGTACAAAAATAATAATTAATAATCCACGTTTTCTACAAAACAAATAAATAATAAACGTGGTACACAATTTCATCGACACCTCTCTCTCTCTCACTCATAATGGACAAAATACGGATAAGTATGAAAAGTGAGAGAGAAAAAGAAAACTGAACTTGCACTAAGTAACCTACCTTAACTTCGTAATAGTTGGGTGTACATTGCCTATGGGATTTTAATACAATGTTCACAGTACCAACGATACAAAGTTGAGATAGCCTGTAGTACGGCACATTTCTTTGTTAGGAAGAACATACACAATGTAATTTATTTATTTGTGTGTTTGTTGGTTTTTTATGTTTTACGTAGCTTTAAAAATTTTAGTCATATTGATACTATGTCTGCAGTGTGGCAGTTTATACTGATGTCTAGCACTCGGGCATCATGCGCAGACACATAGCATCATGTCCCACCCAGTCATATTATTTGGACACCAGACCGATAAGTCTTAACTTTAACATCTTTTTTCTTCCTATTTTCTAAATTCAATTAATAAGGTTCGATAAACAGAATATTTAATAGTTCAAAGTCCAAAGGCCGCTCCCTCCCCCCTCCGGGCCTTTCTCTCTCACTGGTTGGTAGGACAGCAGACTAATCTACAAACGAAAAAATAGAGATTGGCAATATATAAATGCCTTTTTGGAAAGCCTCCCCCCCACCATCATCTCTCTCTCTCTCTCTCTCTCTCTCTCTCTCTCTCTCTCTCTCTCTCTCTCTCTCTCTCTCATGGCGGATTTTCACCTGTGTCATGTGTCGATGAATAGTCACACGGACCAACGGAAAGGGAAAAGATACAAAAGGGGGATACAAACAATCGCATGGTCGGAAGCAATGTTAATTAGGTAATTATAATAACTTAGATAACTGTAAATACAGATAATACGTGAATTACCTGTTGTTGGTCGCTATTTCGCCAAGTTTATATTTCCCACTCGTTTCAATATGCTCACTGGTAAGTGAATGCCTGCGCGTTCAGTGTTTAAGTAGCTCTTTGCTTCATTTAAACCATCTTTCATGTTTAAATCATAAGTATGTGTTATATTTATTTAATCAATATGAATGAAAATAGAAGCTCAAACAGTTAACGAAACAAATGTCAATTCGAAAATACTATTGCGATTAGCCGCAAATGGTAAAGAACTATATTTTGTGGTGGACGTACTGGGCAGGGATGCGCATGTTTCATTCATTCCGTCAACACAGTTGCCTGTAGTCAATCTTAAATGCGCTGGAAATGCAAGTATGTTATATAAATAAAATATATGTGTAGTATGTACGCTGTATATCTGATATACCATTCGTTGAATAACTTTTTAATTTAAAGAAAACTCGGCAAATCTCGTTGCATTAATTAAAAATGTATACATCTCGTTCTATATGAATGAAACTGTCTTCATACTATACTTTAAAAGCTGGTAAAAAAAAATTTAATCGGTTTTGCTTTGTTTTTCTTTGGGAAAGCATGTCACATATACAATTTTTGTAATATATTATCATTTTTTCTGACAAAATTCCGATTTTTATACTAAGTTATTTGTAAAATCAATGCAGTTGTATTCTAAAACTAGCATTAATAGTGGCTACCTGTGCTGAGATTTCCTTATTTCTCAGATTCTCATGAGTATTTATAAGCCCGTTCTTGCCATTGTGACCCACAGCAAGACCTTGTACTCTGAATGAATGATCCAATCAAAGTTTCTCTTTCAAACAGTCATCAATATATCGATAAAGCAGGCACTTTATTTGATGTCTGGGAGATTATTATATTATGTCGCCAATTACGTAGTTTATGGTTATGCGTGCTCATAAAAAACGAGGAAATTTAAGCACGGGCAGCCACGGGTGATAAAGAAGCACAGCTGATTGCTGCCTGTGGCTTGCGACGATCGATTTGCAACTATAAGCATAATAATGTATATCACAGTGCAAATGTATGTGTGATGTGTGATATGGATTTTTAACGTAGCTTTAACAATTTTTCAGTCATATCGCTACGATGTCTGCAGTGAGGCAGTTTATAGTCATGTCTAGCACTGGGGCATCATGCCGCAGTCATGTAGCGTGATGCCCCACCCAGTCACATTATCTTGACATTATCCGGACACCAGGCCGACCAGTCCTAACACTAATCTTTTAATGCTGAGCGCCTAGCGAGGTAGCTGTTAGTACCATTTTTGTATAAGTCTTTAGTATGACTCGGCCTGAGTTCGAACCCGCGACCTCCCGCATCCGAGGCGGACGTTCTAACCACTAGGCCACCGGAGCGGTCAGTGCAAATAAGAAGTCACTTTGTTTTCTGTTAGTTTTATTTTTATATTATTTTATATTTTTTTTTTAAATGTTTATACCGTCATTATTATTTTGCATTAACCTTCGCGCTGAAACTGGAATATCAGAATTATTATGAAATTGCTAATACGTGCATAAAAAGAAAAGAAAGAAAACAAAACAGATTCTGTCATAGGGTATGCTGTCACATTTACTTTATGGAGTTTTCTAAACGGGATTCTTAATTTAGAAAAATTGCGTACATTTACTTATATCATTATTCTACATTGTGATATAATCAATTACATAT
>JAECUM010079578.1:0-18855 GCA_016617855.1 Megalonaias nervosa | reverse complement strand
CCGATACTGGTAGACATGTAGGAAAATAAAGACACGAAAGGATATGTAAATAACGATATCGAAGATGAATATCATTTTGTCTTAAACTGTCCTACATACATCTCCCTTAGATCATCTTCTATTTATCCTTCTTATTTGCAGAAATCAAACATGAACGAACTACTTAAATTATTCAGAAATGAACATTTAACAACATCGGTAAATATGTACATAATGTATTCCAGCTTATGTTTTCTCTCTCTCTCTCTCTCTCTCTCTCTCTCTCTCTCTCTCTCTCTCTCTCTCTCTCATGATTTATGTGCACACAAATTGTTTATCGCTATTAATCATTCATTTATACAACTGTTCATTGTATATAACTTTTCTATTACGCTGTGCTTTTCTGAATACATCAAATTATTAAAATTCTGTTCTGTTCAGTTTGTTTTGTTATAATGATATCATGTTTACGGAATTAGAAATAAAAATATAGACATGGATATATTATTTATATTGTTGCCTATTTCCATTAATCTCTCTAAGGTGTGTCAAAGAAGTAATAATTTACTAGCTAATTCTTGCTCAGGATTACACTTCTGATAACCAACAAAGGCTATTTCATATTTTACGTGTTCGTGTTTTCCAGCACCGAATCCGCCATTAAATTGTTAGAACAAAGTTTGAGAAATAAAAATGTCGTATCTAGCTATAGAGCAAACAGTTTCTAAAAACCCAATTTTGGTTTTATTTTAGCAAAAGCGAAATCTGAAAAACTAAATTTCAAAATGTTCCAATGAAAAAGTCGGAGAAGCTATGCTAAAACTGCTACCGAATGTTGGAAGGATGTGTGGGCTTAACGCAGTTTTTCAGAACAAGATAGGCTATACGTGGCGGCCAGTATATCTGGTGGGTGAAGAACCCGCGAAAACCCCGGGAAGAATCACCGATCCACAGGAAAGCTACTGGCAAGACTTATGGTATACCCACGTTGCCCGAGATATCACTCCAAGCATCGCGCTTAGAGGAGAGATGCAAGCGATCAGTAAAGGCCAGCATCTTAGACCACTTGGTCACCCTTTCCGATCCATCCCCCACCATCCTCAAGGTTATATTTGACTAAAGTAAGTACACATTGAATCATACTGAGCTCAAGATAAACCTGTAAGAGAGCTGATGTCAAGTGACAGCAGATAATAGCATTGACACAGGATACAGTAGTGAATGGATAGTTGAGCATAAATTTAATTTAAATAATTATGAAGTATTTATACCTCAGGGTGTAATTATACTACATATACCCTTCATGACGGAAAATGTTTTCTCGCATAAACGTTATTCACTCTACTACATTCAGAAATCCTTGACTGCAATACCAGTTTGTAAAAACATGAAATGCTTTTGCTATGTCTTGAAAGCGTCTGCAAATACCACGTGAACTTTCCACATTTGAAAAAACTCATGTTAGATAATACTGCTATAAGCCATGCAGATCAAGGTCAGAATTTATTTTTCGTAATGATGGTCCGCATGTATTCCATCTTCTTTCTTCCCATCATGGGCAAAGTCCTCAGCAATGGTTCAAATTTTTGGTACGCCGACCAAACGTTAACTTACTGACCGTATTAAGCCTCCATTTTGCTGTGCAAAAGATTATTTTGGGGCCAGTTCCATTCATCATCGTCATAAATAATGAATTCGTTTGTTTCGAATGATGTTTAATAATCAAGATATTAAAAAAGCATTCAATGATGGTCGCGTTTGAAATGTTGGAGTATTTGATGTTTCGAAAAACTGAGATTGTTACAGTCGAATATTCAAACAGTCCATAATCAGTTATGCATTAATAGATTGGTGTATGTTGGTTGATGCTACTCTTAGTTGAATGTACATCTCAGAGTAATGGTTACTGCTTAGACAACTTTGGAGAAAAAGGACCCAGTCACTAACAGTACATAAAGTAATAGTTAATTTTGTTTTTAACTCAACTTAGTACGGAATGAAGATCATAGATTCATTTAATTATATACACTCAGAAAAGAGTTTTCTGGTGAGAGAATGGATTCCAATATGCCCCCATAAGTTCTCTCAAGTTACCAACTCGAAACCGGACACGCGTGTGTAAAGGGAACCAACTCGGTATGGTTGAATACAGAATTCATAAAAACGGATTTATCTCCCTTAAGCTATAGCCTATTCCAAACCAGACAAACTCAATATTACAACATCCTGTCCCAAAATTTAACACAATTTAATACAATTTTACATTTGGTTCACGAGGAGAGTTTATAACGAAATTTTTCAGCTTATAACTATAAACAAATCAGAAAAGTTTAGAAAATATCCATGCATATCAATCTTTGCAAATTATGTGATTGCCGCACATATGGTAAATTTACATTAGAATCAAAATCCTTCACTGCTACCAAATGTCAACATTCACACACAAACATGAACGTCAACGTAAACATGTAGGCGCATTTATTCAAATTAAATTATACATTAATTCTTGCTCTAAAATGTTTTAGTATTATAGTTGAAACCGAAGTCTATTCAATCCCAATTGTACAATGCTCTGCACTTTAAATGTCATCGACAAAATTCCAGACGGAAATTGTTGATCGCTATTGACGTTTACAATGGTGAGCGGATACTAAACTGGGTCATGAAAAGAGCACTTCAAATCTATCATATCAAATAATAGAACATACGATATTTGTTGGGGATTTTTTCTTTCTTTTTCAACATGCGCAACTTTCATTGTGACATCAGAGGGTGACGTACAAAAATCCAATTTGTACTGGCTCACACCTTTAGCTTGACCTCGTATGAAAGTTTCAGCGCACATTAATACTGATTTCGTCCTAAGGTATATATATATATATATATATATATATATATATATATATATATATATATATATATATATATATATATATTAAAGACGAATATTACAGCTGTAGTCAAGTTTTACATTAGGAGACCAAAATAGTGCGATCAAGCAGGGTTGATAATACCGATCGGTGATGAGTAGCGTCTTTTCTAGCATCTTTTCGGGTCTGCACCACCCAGGCCTCTATCAATAAACCGAAACGTTTACTTGCATTTATTATGATACAATGTGTACCCACCCGCTGAGTTAGTCAACGAAAATATGGCTGAGGGTAGGTTACAACCTGTAACAATACAACACATGGGAAGACACGAGTCCGTAACCCTCGTTATTCCCAACCTTGTTAGTTTGTCCTATTTTCGTGTTTCAGGCGTAACCAATAAAAGATCAAGTTTCAACACACTCAACAACATTCTTTCAGTTCACGACATATTGGAGAAAATGCAGCAATTGTTCGCTGATTTTGACGAAACGACAAGTACTGGGCAGGTAGGTGACGTTAGCTTTCGGATAGTCATGGTCCGAAAGGCACGATACGAACCTGTATTCCGCACTAAATATTGTACACGTACAATGTAATGCGTTTAAATTTTGGTGGTAAAAGAAATATTAATCTTGGTTATTTTGGTGCTGATTGCTGATGACATTGTTGCATCGTGCATTGTTAACCTTTAAGACAGATTTATTGTACGAAAACGTGTCAGTGCTAATTGTGATCACTGCAACAGTTATTAATTGTGTTATTTTATGGTCATTATATAAATTTCAAAGAAATGGATGAGCAGCAGATTTTAGCTATGAAGATCGCTGAACAAGGTCACAATTTACTATTAATAGGATATAATGGAATTGGAAACCTTGCACACAGAGCAGAACTATTGATAAACTTTCCACGAGTGGGAGAATATTTTTAGCGGCATCTACTGGAAAGCTGCAACTGTAATAAGACATTATGTATATACTGAACTAAATGCCATCACAATTCACCGATTCCATGCCGTTAAAAGATGGACGATATCGTAATGATGAAATATTAAACATATTACCATATAAAGGTGACTCCCAAAAACATAAATATAACATTTTGAATGTGGACATTTTAATCATAGACGAAGTGTCTATTCGTAGCATGAAACTTTTCAGTCCGAATGTTTGCTCGAGCATGTTAGAAGCAGTGAGAAACCATTTTGGAAGTGTACAAGTGATATTATCCTGGGATTTTGCTTCCTGTTCCTAGCCCTGAATATTGAGATGATGGTGCTTTTATGCATCATCAAGACTAATGGATTACTTCCATCACATCATTTTGCAGACTACACATAGAAAAGATAAGCAATTCATGAGATCTCGAGGTACTGAAACAAATTTATAACAATACTTCTGACTGGTGTGTACATTTATTTCTGTTTCTTAATGAGCCTTATAAAACAAAAGTTCTAATTCACACCTCATATGAAGGAACAAGCGTAAAGCAACATGCACATTTTGTTTATAGTGACCACATTTAAATGATCCTTTAGAGTCTGAGCCAAGAAGAACCACATTTGCTGTAAACCCATAATTGGCATGTTTGGTAATTAAAACATATCCCTATTTGCAACTGCCCTTCGCAACTCCCGTTTACAATTTCTTGTCATAGTGTCATAATATCAATTCCTATCACATCGTGACGAGTACCACGTTTTCCCCATGTCCTTGGTGGTCATAATGTTTGGGGAGATCCATTATATTGATAACACTAACCCACATTTTTTATCATAATTAATTGCGTTCCTCCTATCAACAATATTCGCCCTGAGGTATCCATGCCATCCCTTACAAATGTGCCCATAGGGAAAGTATGATTTACGTTTGGATTAGAAACAATTGCAAGAAACATAAAAATCTGAATTAGGTCAAAAAATATTTGTTAGGGTAACCATACCAGAGCTGTCAATAATGGTATAGATGTTATTGATAACTGTTAGAAATCCATAACTTTCAACTGATAGCTCTGAAATATTTGCTGTAATAAAATGTTTACCCCCAAATAGTATGAAATGTGCAGGCAATCTTTTATTGTTGGTGTGTTGTACAAAGCACATTATGTAATTTTTAGGCCGGTTTCAAGTTTAAATTTACTGTCTCTTTTGGATTACTAAGTTATAGATCTTAAATAGATGGATACTATGCATCAAGAACAGATCGATAGATACAACAATGTACACCAGCTTTTAAGGGAAATATCAGCTTCTTTTTAGGCCATCACTTCCAACCTGCCCCACACCCAAATGTAGTATACTGATACTAGTATTTACATATTTGCCCTTCATGAGAGCATAACTGGTTTACGAGGCCACTAGTTTATTGTAGAGGTAGTGGACTTCAGGAGGAATAATGTACATAAATATAATTTTCCACCTCCTTTCACCTCATGCCACTTTTCGTATACTCACAGACTTTGTATCTCGTTTCACTTCATGCCACTCTTCGTATGGTCATAGACTTTGCACCTCTTTTTACCTCATGCCACTTTTCGTGCAGTCATAGACGTCCAAAATTATCATCTTAAGTTTTAAATTAAAACGTGTCCTCCTGTATGACGATGCAAGAAATATAAACAATATATGTAAAACAAACAGATGTTTTATTTGAACTGAACAGTGTAATTTTAGAAGGCAGTCGAACATGAAGCTACTTACTGATTAAAGAGTTAACTTCCTGTGGTCCTGACATTCAGTATTATCTCTATACTTCGTATATCACAGCCTTATTAATCCACAAATTTGTACTAAAAGGTTTGAATAACTTGTGAAAACTATGGGATTGATACGACTTACAGAATTTATAATGTCTTCCAAGTTAAAGGTAAATATAGTAAAACCGGTCTTGAAAGACCACTCTATGAAAGACAGCCTGTCTTGAGAGCAAAGATTCTAAAGACACCGATTTATTGATTATATAGCAGTTTAAACTGTTATGAAAGTCAACCTGTCTTGACAGAATATGATTTTTAAGGCGAACGATATGGTCTTTCAAGACGAATTTAACTGTATAAACTGAATCTAAATCTACCTATTCTTGTCAAATATTGGACTGTATCAAGGAAGATAAATGTGCGAAATGAAAGGTACAGTAATTAAGTTTGAAAGAACGGATGTTCTGTTTATCAGTTAATATAGTGTAGTAATCAGTACTTTCATTGTTATTTAGAACACGACTTCTGTCTTGCAGAGATGTAACCTTGGCAACCTAACAGCTGCTTAGTCGCATGAAACGGACATTATCACCTGGAGAGAATCCAGAGAAGGATTTTGCAAGGAACTTTGAGATCGATCTTTGGACTGTCAGATCTCTCTGCGAATGGGAGGTTTGTATTTCATAATATTAAACATAATGATTGCATGCCAATGAGGTAACATGTTAGTTTTACGTTGAACAGAATGCGGTTATCACTGACTTGTCAGAAAATTAACGTGAAGGCCGCTCACTTGGCAAAATATGTTTTATATATCAGAGTTGTGCCACTTGGCTGGGCAAAGACCGTGACCAGGGAAATACATGATATGTATTTTACATCAATTCGTAAAGGTGGAAATTAACCCCTCTATCATCTCGACATTGCATGTAATCATTTTTTCTTTTACCTTTTTTTTTTTTTTGACAAGGGCTTTGCTTCTATTTCCTCTCCATGATTGGAGCCAACGTAAAATGGTTAATAAGGACTCTACTCGGGTATCATATATGGCTATAATAAGCCTTGAATCTTTGAGAATTGTGATTAGTTTGCTTGTCTAGTCCAAATATTAAATAGTGCTATCCAGAACACAGACATTTATTAATGACCTTCTATATTGTTTCGCGTGAATGTTGGTCTTCTAAATTCGGCCAACAGGTGTAGGATGTTCTCCAAATATGTTATGAGTGTGTATGTGTGATATCGAGTTTTAACGTAGCTTAAACAATTTCTCAGTCACATCGCTACAATGCTTGCAGTAAGGCAGTTTATAGTGATGACTAACACTGGGACAAGCCGCAGACATGTAACATCATCTCCCACCCAATCACATTATCATGACACAAGGCCGTCCAATCCTAACACTAATCTGTGGATGACTAAGTTGGATTTGTTTTTGCGTCTATTTTGCATTAAATTCAACATCATATATATTACAGTCGAGATGAAGGAAATGCAAAAGGTGGTGATGGACTAAAAGCAACTGCACCTGAAATTGAGACGTCCTTTCGTGTCCCTCGTCAATATGTCTAAACGTTTAAATGAGCTTTCAGGAGAAGTCATAGAAATAAATATAGCAAATGTTTCAATTTCCCTTAACTTAAACGACAGATACTGGTGAAGGAATATACTTTTGCTAGGTACAGTGTGCACTTACAGGGAAATAAAGGCACTCGTCGGCAAATACTATTAAGGCTGGCGTTTGCGCTAACTATTCACACGGAGCGGGGACTTGTACTAGAAGTAATTTCAGTCTACTACTAAGATATGTTACGGTATAGCAAACATATTGCGCAAAGCAGAGCTTAAAGGAAACAAGGGTTGGATGTTGTAAACTTTTCAACCAGTCTTGTGAGGGATCCGCCACTCGTTGACACCGACGTTTAAACAAAGACAAAAAACTACATGAAGCTGATTTGTTGTGTTGTGTGCAGTCTCATAACATTTCAGATGTATTGCTAGCTAGGTTTTCACATTTAGAACCAGAAATTGACAGCGGTGAAGAAATATATATAGCGACGTTGACTTTCATTTTCTAGGAATGATAGAAAGAATGGAGCAGACCATAGCAACATTGTGCAATTTTAGCTGCCGCAAGGACTTGATGTCCATAAATTCCTTCGGAACCTTGTGCACAAAAGTGAACAAACACAGTAATGAATAAAAAATACTGTTGTGAAATTCCTTGAATAACATGTCAAAGAAACAATTCAATTTATGGAATATCTTTGGAGCCAGATATGGTCACTAATGGAGAACACTTGTGCTTTCAAACGAACAGTAGATAACAAGAATTGCACAGAATGTTATAAAGAATGTAATAACGTGCTTACTGTTGAAGAAAAGTAAATCATTTGTTTGGACAAATTCTATTATCTAAAGTAGTTTTCTTTTTGTTTTCCTTTCCTTCTAATGGTGGCCTAGTAATACATGCATCTCGTCCTAGATTGCTCGCAGAGAGATGCCAATATATCACGAAGTGCACGGATACCTTACCACTGGTTCCTGCACGTTTTCTTGTAGTATTTATCAGAGATATCCCTATGTACAGGCATAGTGATCACCTAGATCTTGTCAGGAATTTTCTATTGTAGAAAACTTATTACAGCATTAGGGCAGGAAGGGCTGGCACGGCTGGCAGCATAAGTGATAGGGCTGGTAGCGTGGCAGCAAAACGGCTAATCGAGTTGTGCAGTATGACAGCATATAGCCGATAATGTGGTGGCATGACCTTCATTGTGGCAGCACAGCTATTGTTATAACTGTTTAACCAGCAGTGTGGCAGCGTAGCTGTTATATGTAGCAGCATAACTGGCTTTGTGGCAAATTATCAAGCATGAGGCAGCGTAATTTGTGACAGTGAAAAGTCGTTGAAGGATATGGATTCCAGACTTGTAAAAGGACGGTTAACAGCGATTTATTATTATAAGGACATATGGTTGTATGAACTATACTCATTTCTACAAAGCAGATGGTTTTATGAACCATACTCATTTCTATAAAACATATTGTTGTATGAACTATATTCGCTTCCTTAAAGCATATGATTGTATGAGTTAGGCTGATTTATTTTATCATATAGTATGCTGTATGAACCATAGTCATTTCCTTAAAGCACATGGGTGAATTAGACGGATTCATTGTATACCATATCGTTACACGAACTCTATTTACCATTTTTATACCTTACATGGATCGCACTGATTTATTCTGATTCAGTGCGGTGGTTTCGTATCATTTGAGGAGTGGTTGGTTTTTTTTTCTACATGTTTAGGAGTCTTACATATATTGAGTTGTCAGTGTGCGAGGTAAATCGTAATTAGGGTCTACGTGTCTATTTGTTGTATAGTTTTATTATTCATTTCGTAAACTCTTTCCTTGGTCCAAAATTCATTCGGTTTCAATCATGTTAAATCAGGAACATTCAAACAGTCAAAAGACATGCAAAAGAACACGCAGAAAAGAATGAGGAGAGTATGATGAAGCATCAGGAGGAAGATGAAAAATAAGACATCTCAGGTTGGTGCCTACATACCCTCAAGAAAAGAATGACGACTATAGTGAAAATATGCACAATCACAAAAATAATAAAGTGGAACAGTTGGTATTGGATAAGAAACTTACTGAGCATTTGGAAGTTGGTGAAATGGATTTAAAAGACTTCAACTAAAAGCAAAGCCCTCTGCCAGTAATCATGGGAAAAAAAAACTGTGGGGAAAAGTCCAAGTCCAGCTTTAAACAAAGTAAATATTAACCATAAAGGAAAGACCAATTAGAAAAGAGTGCAACTCAATGGCCATGCGGTAAATGTGGCAACGATGCAAATGACAATTCTATTAATTGTGATTTCTGTAGTGTATGAAAATTGAAGACCTTAATGCATTACCAGATGAATGGTTTTGTCCCACATGCACAGAAGAGCAAGAAGCGGAATAATATGTATACAAAATTAACCCAGTTATTAGTTTTAAGCATGCAGTCATTGATTGATTTATTCCATGGTAGCATTTCCATGATGACATGCTTGATCGTGTCATGGACGGCAAATTATCTGAACCGTTCCCAGTCATCAAGGGTGTCAATAAGGCAGTGTCCTTGCCCCAAACCCTCTTAAGTATGATGTTCTCTGCATTGCTTACTAATGCCTTTTGTAACTAAAATACTGTGATCCACACCAGATATTAGACTGATAACAAGTTCTCCCATGTAATAAGACTACAGGCAAAGATAACGTTACAGAGGTGAATACTCGCGAACTCATATTTCCTCATGACTGCTCCCTGAATGGAAAGTTTTAGTCTGACGTGCAACGCAGCTTGAAAAAAAAACTTTTGTCTCAAAATCAGTAGCAAGAGGACAGTGGCAATGCAACAATATGAATATGGAAAACCTTACGCAAAGCATACCATCACAGCAAATGGCCAAACCCTTGTGGCAAGTTTACCTACCTTATCAGCACATTCCCACCAATGCCAGAATTCTTAAAGCAAGTGTGGCCTTTGGCAGACCATGTGCACATTTTGTTACCGACCCTGCTGAATACTTGTGAAACCTGGACGGTGTAACGATGTCATGCCAAGAAAGTGAATCATTTTCACATTGGCTGCCTGAGGAAACTGACAAGGATAAAATGGCAGAACAAGGTCACAGACACTGAGGTTCTTACAAGGGCAGGCATTCCACATTATCTTGATGAATTACAGAACATCCTTTGTTGATCAAGCAAACAAAAGCGACCAAAGCGGCATCACCTGTCATGTGTGCCACAGACAGTTCAGAGCACAAGTTGGTCCGCCTTATTGTCCACTCACATACTTACAGAAACACAAGTAGTATTGAAACCCAAACCCTTTCCATCGCAGTTGAACGTAACTAATCATTGCACAAAATACAGTGACGCATGACATCTCTGCTAGATCAGCTTCATTAGTAGGACAAGAATTATTGAAGGACTTATCAACGTTCAGACAAGCGAATCGAAAAGATTCCTGTTCCTTTTAGAGTTTTCATAATAAGGTTCTAGAATTGCCATTTTAAGTATTACAGCTTTGGAATACATGACGACGGTGTTTGTTTTTTCGACTACACAAGGTGGGCGAAGTCATGCATTCAAGCAGATATGCGCCAGTACAGGCGAGAGATTGAAACTGAGTTTTGAAGTTTCAGTGGCGGCACCACTAAAACCATTTTAAGTTTCTTGACGGAACAAAAAGGTATCAAGAAGGTCTTGGTCGGACAGATTCTACCCCGAAATAGATCGAGAGGTATGACTGTTTCCGAATATTGTGCCAAGAAAAAGATTACTAACAAGTTATTGGCAACGAGATTACAAAAAACATGACCAGATAGTTTTTTGTCCTTGACTAAATTTTAGGCCTAAATTTTGGATGTCGGATACTACACATTTAAATACGAAGGGCAATAAGTGATTTAAAGAAAATATCCGTTATCATGTAAAGAAACTCGTTTTAAATAACTAAATTCAGTTAAAACCCCCGATGAACAACCGATCCTTTTAAGGACCCATATGAATCTACAAGCGACGAGACGCCCCCATTCGTCAGATTCGGAAACAGAAACGCTTTTTAAAACGTATCCTGGCTAACGTCATCGCAATCAAATAAAATTAAACATGAAACACAATTTTCAAGTAAAGATAAACAGCACCTCATGCATGCATGGATGCATGGACGCATACATACATGCATGGATACATACATACATACATACATACATACATACATACATACATACGCCATTTTGATGTATTGAGGCTATGAAGGGGTATGTTGTTATCGTGTATTTTAGAGTTTATGTTGGATCTAATGTGCTGTTGAAGAGATGTTGAGAGGCTACATAAATTACATTTGGTGCTACTGTGTTTGTGGAGTTTTTGCTTTCCAGTTTGTGAGTTTAATGCACTGAATAAAGAATATACTATATCAATACATGAGTATATATTTTTCATCTATTGTAAGTTGAGTTGAGTTCACTCATTATTCAGTGGATTAGTAATCTGTTCTATGGATAATATGCTCTCGAGCAGTTCAGTGTCATTAATGTCAACATGTGCTAATGCTATAATGAACATATAACACTTTATGTAATAAGTACCTAGCATGGCCAGCATTGTATATATTTACTCTGACTAATTTTCTACAAATTAGGGGCCATTGATTGCTATATGATTGTAGTGACAAGAATGGATACCCAGGACACTCAGAATATCCAGGATTCGGATAGTGATATACCGCGCGCTTCTCAATTAGAACGCTCTATTCTTGCAGAAATAAGAGAAAAAATATGGCAAGTTAGACAAACAGTCTTTCAAGCGAGAGATATCGAGTAGTCTTGACGTAACATCAATTCGCCATATTCGTAGTTCTTTGCCTGATATTAGTTGGCTCAGCTCCAAGTTATCCCTCTGGTCGACTGGTGGAGAGGACATCGCGTTCTGATAGTGCGTCAGTGAAAGAACAAATAGCAGACGACATATATGCAATATTTCATTTTCTAGAGGGTGATGGTAACACTAGCGAAGTAAAGGCATATGTCTAGGTATGGAAAAAGCAAGCCGAGTAGAACAGACAGTTTGAGTTGCTTAAAGAATCTGCCAGAAACTGGTCAAGAAACTGGTCAATTGTGCAACATGGATCAATCAAGAGGTAATTCATCAATAGACGATTGTGGAATTAATATTAAAGATGAGAGAGTTGAAACCAACATTCCCATATTGCAATATGAAACATTTATTGATCTGAAACAATTTGCAAAAGATGAGTTACACGTCAATTATGCAATTATTATGGAAGAAATGAAAAGAATGAGAAAGGACATCGTTTGTTTTGGATGAGATGATACAAAGTAAGGATGAGAAAATTAAAAGACTCGAATCGAGCATTGACAAGGGAAGGGAGTCGGAATTGCTTTCGGAATCTGACCTACATGCAATGGCAGATTAATAAAGGGCCAGGCAATGATAATCGAAAAGCTACAACCTGTAAACGAAAAACAAATTGAGACAGTAAGTGCACAGATTCGTGGAATTCAGTTCCAACTTACAAACTTTATACAGCTGTCTTGCTCATATGCAAATATGACCAGATCTTCTTTCCCATCTTCGAATACATCAAGTACACAAAATACAGTTCCGAATACAATTGTAATTGAGAGCCGTCGTCTAGACTCCCTTAAAAGGATTTTGCCAGATCAACAAGAATACAGAAATACCGGCTTAAGCGATTCCAGACTACCAACAGATGAGATTCGTACTGTAGGTTTGATGCAATCTCCGATAACTCAAATCCCAAGCACTACAGCACCAAATGTAGTATGTGAAGCAGATAAACGAACTACATGTGAAAAGAAAATTGTTGAGAACGAAAATCAAACTAATCAAAATCAACTATCGGATACTAGAAATTCCCCTCAAAAAAATGACATGAATGCTATGAATGATATGAATAATATTTCGAAACCAATCCAGGTAAGAATCAGCAATATGGTATTCAGTGGAGTGAAGAGAAGCCCGAAAACAAAATCTTTGTTGTTATCGCGAATTAAAGCAGAATATGGCCCAGAAGGGCTAAATCATGTAATACTCAGATATGCGTACAATCGAGGAGTAAAAATCACCAATGTTAGGATTCTTAAAAAGTGGTCAAATATGAACGGAGAAACTTATATCGTTCGCGTTACTGTTCCGGAAAATCTGCTTACCAAAACTTTAGAGCAGAGTTTTGGCCTGAATTTGTAATAGCTAGAGAATGGTACGATAGATAAATGATCCCGTGTCTCTAAATTGCATGTGGAGGAGCTTTTGTTTACTTTTTGAATGACAACTCTAAACATTCTGACTTGGAATGCGAAGGGCATTATGACAGGAACGCCCTATCTTTGTTCTTTACTTCATAAGGTAGATATTGTGTGCATACAAGAGCATTGGCTACATCAGAGCAACTGCAATTTTTTTCCAAGCATTGACAGGGAATTTACTGCTTTTTCGAGACCGGATAACAGAATTCATACTTTTCCATGGGAAAGAAAACGTCCCTCCGGATTTGGAGGAATTGCATTTCTCTATCGGAAGTCACTACCGGTTCGTCCTATGAATAACATCGGAAAAGACAGAATTATTTCCGTTGAAATTAGCCTGCGCGCTATCAAATTGTTTATGTTCTGTGTGTGAATTTCTTCCACAAATGCGTCATTAGATGATTATAAAGAAGTAATGGAAACGGTGGAATGCCTTTATAATGAATATATGCATAAAGGTTTGTGATTATTTGTGGTGACTTTAATGCGGAGCTACAGAAAAAAGAGATTCCGAAAAGTACAAATGATAAAGTTTATATACTACATTCCTTTCTTAAAAATAGGCATCTAATGTCAACATGTGATATTTCTCCTTCTGGAATACCAGGATATACATATTGCTCATCTGACGGCAAACACTTGTCCTTGACTGACTACATTTTTATACCCTCCTCATAAATGGATTTACTCCGTAGTGCCAACATTGAAGATGATCATCATCTAAATCTATCTGATCATTTACCTGCAAAAGCAGAGTTGTTAGTTCCAGACGAACTCCAGGAATCAACAATTTCTAGATATCAAGTTACAATCAACTGGCGAAAAGCTTCTTCAGAACAGCAGTAGCGGTATACAAGTGAAACCAAGGAGCATTTGAATTCAGTGGAGCTACCTTTACACAATATTGCAGATGTACAAAATGCCCTTGTTACTGTTGCGACTGTTTTACGCAATACAGCTGACAAAAATCTCCCAAAGAAAACCTTCCTGCTTCACCTAAAACCTTATTGGAAATTCAGTAATGTGGCTGAACTTTCATAAAAAGATGAGAATAAAACGAGCGTTATGGATAAAAGACAAACGGCCACGTGGTATACAACTTACAACGTATGCAGAATATTAAAGTGCGAAAAGAAAATTCAGAAACTAATTAAACAACGCAAAGGACCAGTACGAACAAGAACAATTCGATGAGCTAGTAAACGCTGCAGAACTGGATGTAGAGAAATTCTACAAAATAGTAAGACTGCATAAGAAGGGACATAGACAAGATATCTCTGAACTAAAAGTGGAAGGAGAAATAATACCGGACCTTAATTTGATTTGTGACGCGTGGCACCGGCATTTTAAAACTTTAATAACTGAAACACCAGATATTCATTTTAACGAATCATTTGCAGCTGAAATTAGAAACATCATGAAGAATACTGTGGATTCAAATACTGAAGACGGAGCAGATAAGGATATGTGTGAAACCATATTAAAGAATGATATTGAAGAGGCTGTAAGAGACCTGAAGAAAAATAAATCATGTGGTCATGATAAAATATATGCAGAGCATTTCATTTTTGCCTATCGATCGATTAGTTCTAGTCTGTGCAAAGTGTACAATCGCATCATCTCCTTGGAAACGTATCCTGACTACTTCAAAACTGTAAATGTTATACCTACTTCAAACGTGGAAAAAAAAACCCACAGGCTAGATATGAATGACTATAGAAATATCTCAATCGTTCCCGTTTTTCAAAAAATATTCGAAAAATTATTGTTGAAGAGGCTAACTCATTTTAGTGGAAGGATCAATTTCCCTCACCAATTAAACCAGGGATTTCGAAGCAAATGCAGTGGCATCATTGCAGCCTTTATTATAAAAGCTGGAATAGCCCATTATTTAGAAGGTCACTCAAATGTTTATGCTGCATTCCTGGACAATGCGAAGGCCTTTAATACGATATGGCATGATGGCCTCTTTTGTAAGTTATTCTATTTCAGAGTTAAAGGAAAACTGGAGATTGTTTCGAAATTCTTTTCGAGAAGTTAGGGCCCTTATTCTGCTCAACGGCCATCATTCGAAACCATACTCAGTCAATCAAGGGGTAGGACAAGGAAGAACGCTGTCGGCATGGCTATTCTTAGTCGTGATAAATGACTTAATATCCTTGTTGGAGTCAGCAAAATCTGGAATACAAGTTGGTACCTTAAGTATCCCTTGTGTTTTACAAGTGGATGACACGACCTTGATATCTTCATCATTTAATGGTATGTGCGTTTTAATTCGCAACCTCTATGACTATATATCGAAGTGGAGACATCGGAACAATGCTGATAAAAGCAATATCGTCATATTTTCCAAGAAAATAAAATCATACAAAAATCTCTGTTCATGCTCGGAAATAAAAGGATTCCGATAGTTTCTTCTAAAAATATATGCTAGGGTTACTCTTTCCACAGATCTTTCTAATACTGCTGCAGTGAAAAATGCTTGTGATAAAGGAAGAGCAATATTTTTTTCCTTGTTGGAGCTGGCATTGGAAAGGAGGGTGTGAATCCAATTAATAGTGCTAAAATGTGATAAAAACTAGTACTACCTGCTATGATATATGGATGCGAATTATGGTCCAACTTGAGCCAGTCACAGGTATATGATCTAGAAGTATGTCAAGGAAGAGCTACAAGAAGAATTATAGGTCTTGATCAGCGCTCATCTACAGAGACAACAATTAGCAGTCTTGGACTGTGGTCAGTTGAGGGATATGTAGATACAATCAAATTAGGTTTCTTCAATAAATTCTGCAGAGCTAAAGGTTCACCAGCATGGAAAATTATATTCAACAGAAGAATTCTTGATTTCCTGATACACGAGAGCGAGAGTGTTGGTTTTGATAAAAATATATATCGTGTTCTTTTGAAATATCAGCTTGGCGGTTTTTTTCACCTATTCAAGAACATCTTTATTCTGTCCCGAAACCAGTCTGGAGGAGGAATATTGAAACGGCAGTTCACTGCTGCGAAGAATCATAGTGGAGATCTAAGCTTGAAATGAGACCTGAACTTTTTACATTATGCAAGTGTCCATACCAATCTTCAACTACTTGCTGTCTGGAAGCTTTGTATATGTTTTCCTAATAAAACATGGAGTTTCGCTAACACTGCCTATTTAACAATGTGTTCAGTTTCAACAGAGAATGAATATAAATGTAAACTCTTCAAAAGATTGACTACAGACAGAGCCAAGCATATGTTAGTATACTGCCAAGCTCTAAACGATGAACGTAATACTATGTTTGAAAATATAATAGATGCAATAGACATACTAGACTCACACTGGCTTTTTTGTCAAGACAATGACTCATTACTTCATATCCTTTTGGGCAAGAGAGTGGACACCTTTGATTCTATGGATGATCAATCATGGCAGGCAGTCATGTGTGTGGTGGCTGAAGGAATGTACACAATATACAGAAAAACAAATGAACTTGAAAACAATATATGATATTATGCTTGTTCAGTATATTAGGGAAATGGACCCATTTCATTTCTATCATATATATTTTTCACAAGTGTTCCAAGTGAGAGCCAGTGTGATATTCATTTAAATCGTTCCAGTCGAATGTAAATAATTCCAATATTTTTTTGTTCCCTCTCTTAATCTCTGTTGCTTATATATTTCGTTTACAATGAGTTCTCTCACTCATGTGTTTAGATATTGTTTTCTTTCCTTTGTATATATATATATATATATATATATATATATATATATATATATATATATATGTGTGTGTGTGTGTGTGTGTGTGTGTGTGTGTGTGTGTGTGTGTGTGTTGTAAATTCATTAATGTCAAGCTGTGTTCCTATCTCTACTGTGTAATAATGAAAATTAAATGAATGAAATTTCTTTTGAAGAGGAAATAAAGAAAGTCAATCAGTCAGTCAGTCAGTCATACATACGTATGTACGAACCTAGATACATACGTACATACAAAAGTATATACATAAGTACATGCGAAAGTACATATATGCTTTTTCTAATTGCAACATATCTCCTTTTATTTCTCTCTCTCTCCGTAAGTGACATCTTTATATCTAAGAAGACTTACCTTTTAACAATTTGCCTGCAAATTTAGTTATGTTTGTTATGCGTAATCAGTAAAACAAGAAGAAAATTATCTGCAGGAACTTGCATGTCAGTATTATGCTTATTGTATGTCAGCAGTTCTGACAGTTTAATACCACGTTGTATTGTTTCATCCTCTGGTGCTGACACCTATTAATCATTGTTGTCGGACCTTGTCTTGGGTTGGGAGCAGACTGGAGTCGTGCTGAGCAGACCTTGATGGGGTCATTCACCAGCTCATATTAAACAAAACGTTTAGGGAAATCTCGAAGCGCAGATGACTGAGGTAGGCAACTTAGTTTACACTGGATTGAACAGCTGAGCTGTCAATCGTACGGGACACTACGTAACGGGATGAGGGCAGTAATCCTAGTGAGTGAGAGAAATCTTATTGACCCACGTTACTGATTGTATGGAAAAATGGGAACCAGTCTGGAAATTGGTGAATTTAAATTAAGAGTATATATGGGTTTGGCTGGTCAGGATTAGTTAATAATGTAAGTTTAGAAAAAAGAATCTTTTGAGAGCTTATCTTTGTTGTAAATGAATAAGACGTTATTTGATTGATGGAATTTCAGTCCTTTAACATTCTTGAGCTTGGGACACTCATTACTAACTATTTGGTGCGGAATTGAAAGCACGTGTTTCAAACACATGTAGGTCCAGAAAATGCTATCGCAATCGTAAATTTGACAAACCACCATGCATCGTTTACATCCGCCATTTTCCTCCTCCAAGCCGACTGTTGCGATAATATTCAGAAAGTGTGCAATGATTAATAAATTTTTCGATTGATAATGGTAAAATAATTGCCCGTAATTATTACATAAAATTGTAATACATCTAAACACTATTTACATGATTTGTTATATAATTATAATTCATTTACCTCTAGGGCAGCATCAACAAAAAAATCATCCAGACTTAATGAAGATACGACTGAATATTAAATATAATATCATGTATGTGTGTTAAATGCAGTTTTTTCAATATCTGGACCAAGTATTTCTGTACCTCCACCTGCTGAAAAGATAACTGGCTATGATCACACATTAAGGTCCAGAAAATGCCGCGGCTCAAATCCTCTTCTCTACACACAAGCTGACAGGAAGGTTTCATCTATACACAGGTCTGATCGTGAGCACCCAGACATTTGCCCCCCCCCCCCCGCAACTAAATATAATGTTTTGATATATATCAACTATAATATATGAGTGTGTACAGTAATAATTTTGTACGTTTTATTTCTTTGTTATCCTTTTGCATTGTTTTCAAATCTACGTTGAGTAACACTCTTGTATGCACACACACACACACACACACACACACACACACACACAC
>JAECUM010079576.1:0-11919 GCA_016617855.1 Megalonaias nervosa | reverse complement strand
TATATATATATATATATATATATATATATATATATATATATATATGACACGATTTGGACATAAAATGTAGCACGCTTTGTATATAAGAGCATAATATGACTAGCACCAGTTAGACATAAATGTGGTACTCCCTGGATATTTGAGCAGCACAATTTGGTAGCACTCTTTTTATCTATGACGATAGATAAACAGCAACTGTTGGACACAAACGAAGCACTCTTTTATCTACGAGGATATATGCTGAGCACGAGCGCCCCTTTAATATATGACCATATATGTGGTACACGACTTGGACGAAATCGTTAAGAAGACGTATGCGGAATACGACGTGGACATAAACTAGGCACTATCTGGATGTATGAGCAGCACGACTTGGCCATAAATGTAACACTCTGGAAACCTGGGCAGCGGCTGCTCATGTTCATCAAAGATCAATAACTGTACAATATAATTTAGCCATTGTGACCTAATATAATCTCCCTACATGTTCAGCCAGCAAATTTATGTTTATCTGATACAAGCCTAATATGTTGAATGACTTAGATTAACTGTAAATATATTAAAATATTTTAATTACCTCTTGTTGGTTCGTCATTTCGCTTGGTTTCTATTCCACATTAATTTCCATGAGCCGCTAGGTGAATGGCTTAGCGTTCATGTGAATGGCGTAGCTAACCAAGTGTTTATAGTGCTCTACTTTTATTATTAAAACAATTTTTCATGCTGAAATCATAAGAGCGTATTATATTGATTTAATGAATGTGAATAAAAATAGAAACTGAAACGTGAACAATCAACTTATCAATATGCAAAGGTGATTGTGAATAGCCACAAAAGGCACAGAACTACATTTTGTAGCGGACACACTCGGGGATGTTAGGAGTTCATTCACTCAGTCAATACACAGCTGCCTGTAGCAAATCTTAACTCCGTTCAAACGGCAAATATATGTATTTGTATGTGATATAAATAAAATATATGTACAGTATGTACGCTGTATCAATGATATACCACTCGTTGTATAAATTTTCATTAAAAGGAAACTCAGCAAGCCTCGTTTACTTTTAATGAAAAATTTATGCATATCGTAGTATATGATTGATACACTGTATGGGTATAATGTGATGTATGCAGTCATATAAGTTTATGCAAAAGATCCCTTGAATTTTATTTGACAAAGAGATGCCTGTTCCATATACATGGGCGTAGCAGAAAATGTTTAAAGAAGGAAAGCCTGTTAAATAATGTGAAACTAAGTTTGATATATCTGTTGCTCGAAGATCCTTTGTACATATGAGCTGTTTGGAGCCTTTTTGGAACAGTGACATTTAGCAATATTTCCCATACACGAAAATACGGCCAACTTGAAGTTATAGAAAAATATGAATTCGGTATTTTGGCTTATTAGCATTACCTTGACATTAAATCCAAAAGTCTTTAAGTGTCATATAAATAGTAACATGATATGTCATAACGTCTCAAAACAATGATTTATTAGTCACTGTTGTATCAAGTACAAAATAGGATATTGACCCTTCAATGACCACGAAACACGTACGAATGTATTCAAGATAACTCTTTCTTTACTGTCTGTAATTTACGGTTATACTGTTTCAGTATTCTCACGATCTGCAGCGTAATGACGTCGTATTTGTATGAAAACAGTTTTAAGTGTTTTTTTTTTTTTGTTTTTTTTTCAATTTGACTTCACATTTTTTGCACTTTGATGTGATGTATAAAACAGAGATCATAAAATGCACTTAGAAGTGCTCCGATTGTGTGCCTCAAACATAAGCTATATAGTCATTCCATTACATCATCTTTCGGACGCGTTGGTTTATTGCTTGGCGTCAAGGCGCATATTATAATAATTTTGAAGGTATTTCAGTCATTTTGATGCCGATACCTGAAACCCATAGGAAGAAACACTTGATTGACTGCAGTGTCAACATGACATACCGGTGAAATACAAAATACCTGTCTAATAAAGATGTCGTGCAGCCGAAGCATGCGGGCTTTTTCTTACAGCAGTTTCAGTTACACTTGCATGCAGGCATGCATGTTTACGAGTCAGTTTGATGTCAATATAGGTTACGTTCAGAAATGTCAAAAGTCTTATATAACATGATTCTTTGTGGTATTAAATTCACAGGATCGGCACTGATGGCTTTCTGGCAATAACTTTATTCGCGAGGCATTATGTGAGATTTACTGAAATCGGATATACACTTATATTCAACAAACGCGGAGGGGAGGGAACTTGCTATTATACCAACCTGTCCAGCCAGGGCTTAAAACCTAAGTCTGAAAATTGTAAACATGATGGCTAGAGCATAAAAAGTAGGTCACTTTCTCCTCTTGAAAACAAGAAGTATTCTTACCAAAGCAAAATCTCAAATCTACTCAACAATTACAAAAATACTTCCGCCCTAAATCTATTACGTGACCTACCTCTACTGTTCTCGGCTTTTTTTAATACTTATATTTTTTTCCTAAAATTAAACTAACTTAAACATAACGTAACCTTCGAGCGTTCTGAAAAGCTTGTTTTTGGTTTTTGATTAATGTTATAAGCCCCCCAAAAACCCAAGTGTACCATGTTTTCTGGATGCCGATTCTGACGCTCAACTGTTCAAGTTCAACTGCATTATGCCCCTTGCCTGCCAATTCAACCGACCAGCTTTCCAAATTCAACTGAATTATGTCCCTTGCCTGCCAGTTCAACCTACAAGCTGTCAAAAGCCAGCTGTATCGAGTCCCTGAGTGCTAATTCAACCTCTGGGCAATGGAAAAAATTCATCCAATGAAATGTGTTAAATTTAGCACCTTGTCCTGGTTATGATTTAGTTTAACTCGAATCTGATATCATACTGCACAGGTGCAATGAGCCTCAGGGACTCCCTTGATGTGAAGTCAATAAAAGTTTATTCATAATTGATTTCTAGTTCACTACATTTTCAATTGCATTTTAGTGTATGGAAGAATATGCCGCAATACAATACATGCGAATTTAAAACTTATATTAATCACCAACGACCCCTCTATGTATATGTCTGTCTGGTGTGTCCACACACACACACACACACACACACACACACACACACACATGTATGTACGTTTTGAACATGCATAGTCCAAACAAAACGTGCAAAACAGAGAATGTGATTTATCTCATCACATGTAAGATTTGTAGCCTTCAGTATGTCGGAGAAACTGAAAAGCTTCACAAAAGGACCAACCTTCATAGATCTGATTGGATGACAAAGAAGCTGTACAGAAGCCCAGTCGCAGAACAGCTCTCCCGTGGCCACACTTTCAGTGATTTAACACTTATTGCAATTGCTTACAACCCCAACTGGAGTTCCGAAACCAGGAAAGAAAAGCAATCTTACTAGATACGCCGCCTTTGACCATTGAAACCAAGCGGTTTAAACCAAGAGACTAGAAAACGACAGCCATGCACAAATAAAATTATATTTTTGGAGCCGACACATTTTCTTTTAAATAATTCCCTAAATTTGCTTATTAGTCACCCAATAACCTATAATTACTACTATAACAATGAAATATCCGGGATATAATTTCCGCTTACATAAATTTATATAAAATAACAGATGTCGTTATGGCTCATCTATTTCTAGGTCAATATAAAATATTTTCTAGCATCCGCAAGAAGCTGAAATAAACTAGTCGAAATATAATAAATTTTAAAGTTTAATTCCAGTAGAAATAGTCGTGTAAAGTTTTGCAAAGACAACGGTTTTTCTGTTTTATTTGCTTGTCGTGTCTATGTTTTGTATTTGCCTTTGAAAAAGACTCATTAAGAGTCGAAGGCGCTCAGGCTAGTTAGATTGTAATTAGTTTTGCACTGTTCGTTGCCAGTTTATTGCCAGTTTATTATATATATATATATATATATATATATATATATATATATATATATATATATATATATATATATATATATATATGTGTGTGTGTGTGTGTGTGTGTGTGTGTGTGTGTGTGTGTGTGTAGAAGAGAGATTAGGGGCTATAACCAATAAAGTGATATTATACAATTAACGCCGGAAATCGATGAACGTTTGTTGTTACATAAAAGTGTTTTTTTGCTTGCATTGGGTGAAAATTCCTTACGATTACCGTTGCGTGTGATCCAAGTAGCCAGAATCTGTTAAAGGTTCCAGCCGAATGGTATAAACTTTTTCAGGTATTAATCCTGTTTGATTATTCGTGTCATATCGGATTTGACCGCGTGCCCATTGTTAGCCTAACGGTTGCATTAAAAGTTTCGTCATCAATTGGGCATTTAGAAATGTGAAAATGTGTGCGAAGATGAAAATCGATACATGTTGACAGTAAGAACAATTGCAAATGTCATCATGTGCATGCTCGGACAGTTTACAATGCCGTGCGTATCGAGTCTGCAGCAGACAATAACATATATCTATAGGAATGCGATTGAAGCAGACGACATTTCAAGTACACTTTCAGGATCAGCGCTTGCTATCACCTTGCTGTGAAAGCGTCTTGTTCAGAAACATCTGTAATGTATTGACTTGATTCCTTTCGTATGAAAATGTACCACTGTTAATTAGATAGTTATATTAATTGTCTAGTTTGAAAGTTACATATAAAATACATATTCACAGTTACATCCAACTGGGGACATTTTTTGTTCTTTTTGAAGTTACAGACTGTTGTGAGTTCGAGGACCATATAATACAACAAAGAAATTCCGAGAATATTTCCTGCCTAAAGAACGACAACTGTGTGAAAACTTTCAGGTGAGTGGAATTCTTGTCTCCATCCCTGTAGCGCATGGATCCGAGTCTTTTGAGTGTTTTCATTTAATGGCTTTATGAATTCCAACTTTGATCTACGCTGTATTATTCTAATGTCTAAATGCTGGGACTTGGAAACGGAAACGCTTTTTCACATTTTTGAAATGATTTAATGTGTGTGTCCGTCGATATCCGTTAATACATGGTGCAGTCCTTTCTATGTCAAAATAGTGCGTAGTGTGAAACTTTTGTCGTTGTTGTTATTATATCATCATCATTATCATCATCATCATCATCATCATCATCATCATCATCATTATTATTGTGCGAGGAATATAGTTAGCATTTCGGTGTAACAGCCAGTCAATATCATTTTCTTAAGGAAGAAACATTTTCACATGTCATGTTCAATAACTTTGTTTTCATTACCGTGGCTTTGTCTTTCCCTTGTTTTCCCTAAAAGTTTCGGGCGGTTAACTTAGTGATCATTCTTTGTCGCCTTTTCTTCTTCCTCTTGGTCGGCACCATCATGAGCATCATTGTTATATATTTATAATAGTATTTAGCTGGGAATTAGCATTTCCCGAAATGAATTTGCTTCCGGTTCCTTAGATCTCGAGGAACCTCGGTGGTGTACGTTGTTTTACTCGTCTTCCCTATGAGAACCGCTCTCAAACATATATCGATGTAGCTATTGAAGTTTATAGGGTAGTAATACTTGCGCTTATTACTACATTGCGCGAGCAAGAATAATAGTTTCCTGCCGTTTGAAATGAGGGATCTAGGCAATGAAACTGTTTAGTATCGCAAATAGTACGTCATGTAGCAGTGAACAAGAAACGTTTTATGGGTCTCGGTGTGGTTGATCCATACCTGGAAAACATTTCGTATCTTCTGAAAATGGCAAACCATGTTGATATCTTAGTACAAAACACTCGGACTAACATAATAAACGAACCAACTCAAGTATTAAGGTAAAAAAAGCGTCCCTACATGATTCGATTATCGTACCAGTCGGGTGCTATGTAACTGAATCTGAAGAACGTATCAATGATCACATGACCACGTCTGTCATGATAAATATATTATCCCAAAATGCATTAATTCAAGCAAAAGTCTGGCTCTACAAAAACGTAAATTATGACCTATTCAATAAATTGATTTGTAATTCTATATGGAATGGATTCTTTAATTGACGTAAAGACATCATAGAAATGTGTTAATTGTTTTATAATGTTATAAATCTGTTTCAATAACAGTTGATTCCCTCCCAATTAGCTACAAGTAGACCAGACAACAAAATTTGGTCTAACTCAAATTTTAGACGAGAAATCAGATTACGAGACATGATGAGGAACAACACATTTAAATCTGAAGGCCGTAGTTATATATCAAGATACATAAAGCAAATAAAACAAAAGAAGAAAGAACATTTTTCTTCAAAACTTTGGACGTTCGCATGACCGAAAGCAACAAAACTAATCCAAAATATTATAGGAACAGAATAAAATTTATTACGAACGAATGTATTGGTTCGTCAACAATTTTTCTTCCTCATATTAATAAGTTAGAACTAGTGTATTCATATGTTGAAAGAGGGAACTTAATTATTTTTGCTCAATCTCTTTTGCTGACGACCACGAAAGAGAATTGCCTTTTTTGAAGATAAAAAACCCGACACCACTGAATAAATCCAGCTAGCTAAAGCGAGATTATAAACTCAATTACTACACTATAAAACAACAAGCTCCTTGACTATATCATAATAGCGGCTTCTAACGCAAGAAAGCGAAATGTACAAATTGCAAACCACTATTACTACATTTTACAACGTCATTACATTTATGAAAATTTTACAAGGCATTGAAAATAGCCAATGTTGCGCCAATATTCAAGAAAAATGACACATCGAAAGATTTAAAATGTAAAATGTAAAATTTATTTCTATGAAATGATTTTCTTCACAAATCTGGTTTTATACCTGGCCATTCAACCACAGATCAGCTTACTGGTATTTACCATTGTAATGACAATGACCGAAGCGAAAATTTGTGCACTATATTCTTTGACATATCTAAAGATTCGGATGAGTGTGGCAGAGGGAATAATACTTAAATTGAAAAGATATGGAATTAATGTAAATCTACTGGCATTGACAAGTGATTACTTATCTATGAGGACTCAGAGAGTCATGGTTGGAAATGAATACTCACACCTTGGAGAATTCACTGCATGGGTACCTCAGGGATCAGTATTAGGTCCCTTTCTTTTTCTTCTATAGCTTATATATAGCCGAAACTTTAAAATCACTGATTAGATTATCAGACGGTTCCTCTTTATCATGCATACCGCCTTGTCCACTTTTCACTCAAAGTATATTAAACGATGATCTTCAAAAAATAATGGACTGCGGAAATCGCTGGCTTGTTAATTTTAATCTATCCAAAAAGAGTGTGTCCTTTTCGCCAACAAGTAGCTGGAATATTGGAATAATACGAGACCTTGAATCTTCAGGTCAAAAGATTCGTTTTGCTTCATCGCATCAATATCTTGGAATTATTTTATCATCCAATTTATCTTGGAGTAACCATATTAAATCATCAATTCATTCTGTATGTATGCGAATGAGTCAAATGAGGAAGATTAAATATGTATTACCAAATTATAACTTTATTAAAATTTGTTTCATCTACATTCGCCCAGTTCTGGAATATGCATCTGAAATTTGGCTTTCTTGTACTAATTCAGATTTAAATTTCTTTTGAAAATTATGGCTTGAACCAGCCAGAATAATTTCTGGACTAAAAACATTTGTTAGCAAACAAATACTTGTTTTTTGGAAATAGATGGCCTACTCTCGCAGAAAGGCGGAATAAATACAAATCTATGCAGGTTTGATAATATTATCAACAACCAGTCTCCTGATTATATAATTAATTCACTTCACCTTGTTCTCGAGACACAGTTTCTTATAATCTGAGAAACACGAACAACAAAATTCACCAATCGTTATAGAACCTCTTTGTTAAAGAAAATCATACACACCAACACTTACTAAATCATGATATGATCTGCCACAATCGACAAGAAATTGCTGATCCATATCAACCTTGAAAAAAAGAAATTATCTAGCATAAAATTTCGTCTCAACGTTATGTTGCATTTAATTACAGGCAAGCTTCTCGGCTTTGAAGCCCGTAGCAGTTCGTTGAATTAGGATTTATTGAGATGTAATATTATCGCTGATTCTTCCTGATCTTGTGGATTTCCAATAAAAAACTGCAATAATTTTCTTTTTAAAGCATAATGTTTAATAATGCACTAAAGGATTTCTACCATAGGCTATCGGTAATGAATAATTATATTGGATCTCGTGCACTTTCATTTGTCATAAAGAAATAAAATATTTTGCTGCAAAAGGAAAGGCAAAGAATTCTTATTAACGCAGAAAGATTCCCAAAACAGATGATTAATTTTTGTTCCCTTATGACCAAAGATCAAAGTATATGTACTGAGCCACACCAAAGACAACCTCTCCATTCTTATCCTTCGACCATACCTCTCGTTTAATTTTATTTACGTATGTCACCTGTGTGAACTTTTGCCACAACTCTTCCCTGCACGCTCGTTAATTAATTATTTATGTTTGGAATGAAGATGAATTTGTAAATTGAAACTCTTATTGATGATTTTTATCCGTGCATACATATGTACCAGGATGAAGCCGGGTTGGGATTGGATTTTAGTGACAACACTTGAAGCAATTTCGCGAATGAGGTGTTTATTTAGCAGTAATTGATCGATGAATGAATCTGACACCAAACTCGTGCGCATAAGTCCAACAATGGATTTAACAGAATGATGCGCACCGAGTTCAACTACTGAAATACGGAAATTATATCATTCCCAAATGGAACTAATCCGAACATGTAACTTAATCGAGTAATCAACCAAGAATCAAAGTATGGAACTTGTAAACGAATGTGATTGATATGTGGATCTATTACCATGAATGATTAATGTTTAGAATTTAAACACAAAAATAAACAATGTTTCATCTATCACCAAAGGTATCAAAGGATCTGATGCACACAACGAAGAATAAGGTACGATTCTGTCACTAATGGTGATCAAAATATTTAGCTTGTACAAAAATTATGAATAATGTTTATCCATAAACTGGATATATATATATATATATATATATATATATATATATATATATATATATATATATATATATATATATATATAATTTGATTTGATTTTCACTCACATAGTAATACTGAATTATTGATTTTACTCAAATAATATACTGAGTATTGATTTAAGAACAGAACATATATAGGTCGTAGCGTCCAGTTGACGATCACGAAGTGTTTCCGGTTTCATAGCTCTCGTCCAATGGTTAAGGGGCCGCCGTGTATAGTCAGCCCTCCCAATCTGCTGAAAGATCCCTCAAGAGCCTCCCTATCCCCTGCAGACCCGGTGGTACCGAAGCTTTGGTCCTTCACTGCGAGCAAAACCAATAATTTCCTCTGAGCCAGTGTCACCACTGACAAGAGCATATGGGTTGCACGAAACGCCGCAGAGTTATACGACTCGACATCCAAAATCATCTCTACAGCTGACGATTGACCCTGTAAAGGTTACTGGTGTATGTGTTTTTCAAATCACAATTTACCTATTTTGGTTGGGCAGAGCGCGCTGTAAGATACTTTTCCTTTTAGACTTTTTGTTTTTCAGGAAGTCGTCCGTAAAAAGGATAGCTTCTTCACAAAACTCGTAGTGCTGTGATAATACCATGGTTGCGGACAGGGTAGGGCAACTAAGATACAATTCCGTGGGCCTACAACGGTCAGGGGGGCCCACCGCCGAAGAGAAGAATTTTGTTTTCTAATTCATAGGGCCCTACTGGAACATTTTGCTAGGGCCCGCAAATCTTGTCCGCGGCCCTGGATAATACAGTCTGGCTTGACTCTGTAAGTACCCTGGCTATGGTGAAATCCATGGCCAGAGAGCTCAAGGTCATTGCTTTTCTCACTACGCACACTTGGCCGCGCAGCACTGGGTAAACCAAACTCAGTAATTTGAAACGCCTAAAGACGAAATAACCCTGCCCTTCTGGTAACCTTGTACGCGGTAACGAAAAATGAGCACATTTTCGTTTAATTACAATGCATAAATATCAAGTACACACAATTCCTTGACAACATAATTGTGATCTTCTAAGCAACAAAATGTGTTTAAATACACAAAGAAATAAAAAAAAAGTCTCTGTGCGTCAAAAGAATGGACTATCCAAAATAAAACTCGTTAGGAACGACATCAAAATTATAATGATGAGCACTAACTGTATATTGAACAATGTTGCATCTAAATCTTTGATGTGTACAATATGATACAACTTTCCGACTCCCTTGCAGAACCCGTTGTGTTTTCTCAAGTATACTGCGCACTCTATCAGAATAATTGTGTACTTATGGGACTTATCGACGCTTTATGTAGACAAAATTTGAGCTCAGGTTTGTTGCTTGCACTTTGAAACTGACTACATATCGCACCTCATGAAATATAACATAATGCAAAGTGACTAGGTTTCTTATGTATCACGCCTCATAAAGTAAAACATAATGAAAAGTGAAGGGCTTTTATGTATCACGCCTCATAAAGTATAACATAATGAAATGTGACAAGTTTTTATGTATTACGCCTCACAAAGTATAGCATAATGAAAAGTGAAGGGCTTTTAGGTATCACACCTCATGAAGTATAACATGATTGTAATGTGGCGAATTTTGAAGACTTATTGAAACTTAAGGTTGAATAAATTGTGCTTTGAAGTTATCATAGTCAAGCCAGAAAGGTCTTGAGAAAGTTCACTGATATTTCACTTATTTCATCTCTGAAACATAAAAGGGTCTACGTTTAAGCTTCAGTAGAATTGACCGAGTCATCGTAACGGTATAGTGACACAGAGTACATATAATTACCGACCGTATCGGTTGGAAGAGGACTTTATGTCAAATAATTGATCTTCAAAGGAAAGCTAATTGCAGTATATTTTAGGCTGGTGAAATCTGATGAAAGACATGATTATTTGGGGAGAATTTTAGGAACAGTTACTTCCGATTGGTCGGTAAAAATTAAGGCGTACACTTTGGGAGACTGAGGATTTAAGGGTATCCAACTTGCTCAGAATTCTTTAGTTCGACTCTTGCCTTGTGAGAAGACAAAAGGTCCGACTCCTTGGGAAACTTGAGAATAGTGTTTTCCCTCGTAGAAAGGCCAGATAGCTGTCTTAAAAAGGAAGACAGGCTATAGTGATAGGACGCACGGTTTGTGTGGAAAGAAACAGCATTAAGGTACGCAATTTTAGTTTCCATATAATATTCTATTTTCATTTGTTTGGTTTTATGTAAATGTGTTGATATGCTTATGATTCACGCATATATCGTGTATTCATTTCGTAGGACTCTGTTGATATGTTAGAGTGTTATGCAATTTAATTCTTTAATTTTACAGTTCATTGAGAGAATTGACGGATTGCCTGTAATCAAATATTCAATGTGTAGAATTCCATAGGAATTTATGGTGTAACCCAAAGAATGCTCAAATATGCAGTATTTCATAGGAATTTATGAATTAACCCTAATATTCAATGTGTCATATTTTTTATGATTACATAAATTGATTTCCTGTGTAGGATGCTATTGTTATCGTGGGTTAATGACAATTGATTATTTATATTTGATTTCGCAATGCTTAAATGATCTTGCAGGTTATTGGTTACTGTAGCCAGATTTAGTGGATTATGTCATAAGTAACTGAACATTTATTTTATTGAACAAGAATTGACTAGTCAAATGTAAATAAGACGTGTAGTAATGTATGCTGGTATATACGGCCGCATTTTGTCTGTAGAGAGCACGTGGTAATTTCTAATCAATTGCCGGGCGGCGAGGGCAATGAACTTCGAGCTAAGGTCATCTGTACTAAATATAGCGGTGTATCTTACCGAAATGCAGAAATCTGTAAGGACAGTTATTTGTTACGATCACATTATGTCAGCATTTATGCAGTGTGAATCGCTAATCTGAATACGAACAAAGAGAGTTTATATATATATATATATA